>JARHVA010008611.1:127500-285000 GCA_037957365.1 Torreya grandis | reverse complement strand
TCATTCAATTTGACTATCTGTTATAAATAGGAAGGTGAGAAATAGTTTATAAGACACTGTACCAAGAAAGATGATAGTGTACTAAAATAGGGGAAAAATTTTACAAGATAATTTGAAGCAAAATGAAATAAAACACAAATAATTTAATCAATGTGATTGATCTAATTTGGGCACATATCACAAACCTTGCACCAATGCTAGCCAATGCAATTTTTACAATACAACACATAATGATCAAAGTTCAAGTAATCAACTAAAAAGAAAATGCTAACAAGTTGGTCACCCTAATTTTTATTATATTATTTTAAAAAAAATTAATGCGATAATAAAGTTGGCTAAAATAGGGAACTAGAAAGTAATCTAAAGTTGGTTTCAAGAAGTTTGGGATAAAAGGGATCTATATTGGAAATGGCATTGGCTTGGTATTAAGGCCTACCCCCTCATTTCATAATCCCACAGTGATAAGGGTATTAAGTGATTTGATCAAATAAACTATTAAACACATATTTATACTTGGCCATAAAACCAAGTTGGCTTTCCCCTTGGTGATGAAATCCAAGTAGGTAAGCCTTGGGAAGACAAATGTTTAAATGCATTTTGAATGTTAAGTGATTTGGTAGTGTGTGAAAAAGAGTAAAATAGTGTAACTAAAATGGTAAATTTAAAAAAACATATATCTAACCTATGTGAGTTACTCTAAGCATGCAAATAGTTGAAAAGGAAATGTGAATTAATTACTAGAAAATAGATCTTAAATGCTTGATTAAAAATATTATAGATTTGGTTCAAGTGACACTATATGTAAACACTATAGAATAGATTTGACTGGGTCACTACTACTCTATATAAGTAAGGTCTTTAAAAATGGAGTTGAATAAATTTACTATGTCTCTCAGATAGAAGATAGACTACAAAACTAAGTTGACTAGGTCAACCTAGTTTGTTATAGGTTTGTAGTTTTGAAGACTACCAACTTATGAAAAATAGAACTGAAGGAAGAACTAGAATGATAGAGAGAGAAAAGAAAGGAACATTTGTGGGATTGAAGATGATTCAGATTGCAAATTTTTATATTGTAGTGCTTTAGTTTTTACTTTCAAATTATGAAAACTAGCTCGATTAGTTCAACCAAGTTTTGAAAAACCTTATATGCTGAAGAAGAAGAATAATGAACATGGTCAACTTGTTTGACAATTTTCATTGACTTGTATGTTGGAAAAAGGAATTAATAGACAAATTCAAATTATTTTATAGTGTATACTAATCTTTAACTTAATAATAATATTATGTCAAATTCTTTGATTCAGTAACTTATAGTTGATGAAGACCTACACAGACAAAATAGAGTCATTTTGAAGTGATTATGTGTTAAACCTACATATAAAAATTTATAACTATATCGACTGGTTTGATATAGTACTAAAAATATGGAAAATATAATCAAATTATACAAAAATATGGTGTGCAATAAAATTTGCAAGGGTTATATTCACATTGGGTTCACCAGAATGTATGTTAAGGGAAATGTAACTAATCTAAAATCAATCTTATTTTAGAGAAGATAAATCCTACTTACACTACCGATTATCATGCATTAGATATTTAGGATCATGACTAAGATGGATCTTCTAGACCTAGCTAAGGGATCTCTTACCATAATACATTCACTAAGGAGGGTTCCAAAGCCTTCATTCAATCAAAACTATGTAATAATCATAACTAGGTCCTATGTTTTCATATTCATTAAACTAATAACAAGTAAAGTAAAGTCAAATATAGTTTTCACTAAAGCTTGTGGAATAAAGTGGGGGTAGTAAACATTAAAAGTACACATGCATAATAGAATCCTATTTAATTTATGTATAGGTAAGGCCTTAATGCATGGAGAGATCAATATATTCAAAAGTCATTACTTATGTTACTTCTATCTAATAAAGAGAGGAGCAAAGTTAGAGGTAATTACCTTAAACATGAACCCATCGAGACTCAATATCTCCCTTATACAAAGGTGCTTCTCAAAAGTTTTTTGTGGTTTGTAAAGATAATTAAGAAATGCCAAAGCATTCAAGACTTTTCCATAAGACTAGATTCTTCTCCAAGTAAAAACCCTAATCTAAGATTCCTCAAGTAAAATGGAAAAAGAGCATATTATAAAGAAGTGAAAATGAATAATTAACTCTTTTTTATCTCTAAGAATGGAAAATGAATGTGTTTATATGGTTGAAACTAAACCTAGTCTTTTCCAAAATTTTAGTCGACAGGGCCGACCTAATTAACTCTGTATCATTATTGACAAAAATAAATTAGGTCTTGGTATATGTTGGCCAAGGGCCATCCTAAATCCTAAATGAGTTTTTTCAATTAGAGTATAAGGTTGATGGGGCTGATAGTGTATCATAAACCATCAAAAAGGAGTTTAGGATAGAAAAGGGTTAATGAAGGAGTAAAATGACTAGAAGAGGGTGTAAAATAAAAGGTTAATCTTAGGGGAGTGTTTTTAGAATATGGTTGTGTAAATATCAAGTGGTAATAAAGGTACAATAATCATGTGAAGCATCAATGGTTTTCCCATCCCTTTCTTGGTACACACCTTAAGGCATGCACTTAGAGAGATTAAGACTCGATGGGTTCCTACAAGATAGAAAACATAAGTAATTGATAAATTTTGAAAAATTATGTGTATACATTATGGACTATCAAGATACATTTTTTTATTCTATTTCATGTATTACCTCTCTTATAAATAAGTATGCATAACTAGATAAAATTAATCTAATTGAAACAAGTGTGGATTAGTTCAGTTAAGAGTTTCATTTACTTCAAAATAATATTCTCTTACTTTTGATGTTATTTATAATACAAGTGTATACAATGTTCTTTGAAAATCATGGTTAAAATCAACATGAGCAATTATTGATATAAATACAGGTTACATATCATTTAATCATTAAGGCATAGTTACATCCTTTTCCAAAGAAAAAAATTATTGAGATAAAAATAAATAAAAAGTAAGCATATATTCAATTACTATAAAAACAATTACAAGTAATTACATATTAGTATAGGCAAAGGACATAAAACATATTTCAAAAGAGAAATCAAAGTCAACTTAGAATAACTTTTTTGTTAAATCTAGCATCACTAGAGAATGCAATGCACAATATATTAATCATTGCATAGTCTTGATACATGAAAATGACACAGGGCATACACAGATGACATCTAGGGATTATAGTAGAACTTTTCCCTTTTACATAGCATCTTTATTAATCAAAATTCAAAATTCAAAATTCAAAAGTCAAAATCCAAAATCCAAAATCCAAAAAAAAAAGTTAATTTAAAAAAAACAAAACAAAAAATATTAAATATTTAAATAAAATACAAAAAACATTCAAATAAATCAAAACTACAAAAATTAATTAGAAATAACATGTTTATTAGCTCCTTAACATCTATGTTGTTTAATTTATGTTAAGTAAATAGCTTAGCATTTGTTTTATATACACACATATGTTTCATAGATACCTGAGTGTGATACATGCATACATTATAATCATGGTATATAAGCATGTAGATGTGGGACTTTTCCTCTTTATGCATGACACACTATACTTGGGTAATATTGATTCTATTATATCATTATTCATACAAGTTATATTATTTTATGGCCACTTTTATACTATCATGTTGAGCTTATTTAATAATGCTTACACACATATATACTCATTCTTACATCTTATCCCATGTAATTGATATGATATGTTACATTTTTTTTTTTCAAACACATATATGGAGTAATATGAAATGTTTAAGTTGGTTGCTTATAATTCATTTATTCACATTGTCACTTCCTTGAATGTACTTCTTATTTGATATTGCCTTGCTTGTGGAACATTTTAATATGTTCCTTTCTTGTAGGCCCATATGTCAATGAGTGTTATTAGTGGGGTCATGTAATAGATAAATGAATCCACACATACATATTTTATTTAATTTTATACAATTTACATGATACAAATATACACTTGGGTTAAAATCTTATACATTTGAGATTGATTTATTATAGATTTTGGACAGAGTTCTTTATTTTTGTGATAGATATTATACATAGTTATAGATTATAGGTTACATATTTACATATACTTCACTTTTAGACACACTATAGGTGTATATGCCATACAAGTCCACCAAAAAAATTAATTACATATTCAATTTTTTTTACCAAGAACCACATTTTTTACCAGGAAACACCATTTTAAGTCATTATTATCTATAGTAATTGGCTAATTAAGTAGTTTGGTTGAGATTCAATGTACCATAAATACCCTTAAAACTAATCCCTTGTTCTATTTTAGTTGGTTATACCACTTAACTTGCCTTACTTATACATTAACTTAAGTTGTGTGTTAGATATTTAATGACCTTAATGGCCTTGTCAAAACTCACCATTGTACCAAATTATGGGCATAAATTACCCTATAAGTTTCTTCTTAAAATATATAATGTTCATTTTTAAACCTCTATTATATCTGATGATTCATAAGGGATAATTTTTACCAAAGTAAAGTACGTAGGGGAAACATACTTGCATCGAAACACAAGTATACTCCTTTACTCTCTTTACTTTTTAAACATTTCAATTATTCTATTTTAGATTAAATACACTAATTTATACTATAACATTCTATTTATTATAATTCATAACCCAAAAATAAATTCAACATGGATTAAACAAATGAAAGGTCTGTTGTATACACCTAGGTATATATTTATTTCCTTTAACCTAGTAATTTCATCTTTTTGCATATCTAGATTTGGGGGGAAGGTTGGAGGTGGTGGAGAATTTAGATACTAAAATATGACTGCTTATAGGATCTCAGTCTTGTACACTTGAAAAAAATAGTCAGGGATTTACCCTTCATTTCTATACATTGTTTTTGTTGAAAGGCTCAAATTCACCATCTCATCATGCCTAACTTATTATCTTATGGTTGAACCCTATCATTATGATGAAATATATAACATTTACACTATATTAATTTTAAAATATGAATTATATCCTTCATGGTTAGTTATAGACCTTTAGAATATTTATATTTTGCTAGACACTACTATTAACATAAGGAAACTAGAGTTGATGCTAGTGTTTGGATTTTTTATTATTAGAGTTGTAATGAGACACAAGTAAACCTCAAGATCAATTTAGGATAAAAACCACTAAAAAATATCTTGCCAAAAAATAATAAACACTCAATAATGAGGAAACACAAATTGAAAAGATTATTTCTTCAAAGAATTTAATATAAGCCAAAATAATATTTTATTATTCACATTTTCCCATACTCATGTGAAGTATAATATAATGAATAAATATATAGGATTAATAAAAATTTATTCATGGATAAATAATAGCTTGGAAATAATAATATAGGGGATAAGTCAAATCCATTTAAACTAAATAAATGCCAAATATAACATATACTTGAACCAAGTTTGTTCAATAAGTAACAACCTAGACTTATTCTTGGAACACTCCATAAATAATCTCAACTATTTTCAATGTGAACAATAAAATTAGAATAATGCAATAAATAATTATAAAAACAACTATCTAATTTGAACACTACTCTAACACCCTCCATTAAATGAAAGTCAAGGAGAAATAAGTAACTATGGGTCATGGATACTAGGCCTGATAAGGTACCTGTTGTCACTCAATTTTGCACCCTTTGAGAGGTAGTTAAATCCTTCTCCAAATTGAGTAGAACATGGGATTACCTCTAGGATTGTGGGTTGCCAATAATAGAGGTAAACTTCTAGATTAAAGTACTAGCTCCCTTAGTTTGTCTATTGAAGCTCATCACCTAAATTACTAGCTCATTTAGATGAAAAGGTAGAGAGAAAACATAAAGTACATATATCCTAACAAGGTGATGCACCAATTGTAACCTAACCACTACCAACCAATTAGAAGTACACTTTAAACACAAGCCTAACCTACACATACACTAGTCCTAATCTGCTCCTTGCAATAGTATTTTTCATAGAGGTTTTTGAAGCTAACTTAAGCTAGGATTACCAAACACAAGGTCATAACATGACACTAGTGGAGATACAACTCACTAAAATCATTAAATACTTTATTAGAACACTTAAATAGACCTGTAATAGACTTTTAAAGCTAAATATGAATGCAAATAAGGAAAACATGCTAAGAAAGAGAATCTATCACTTAGTAAGATCAACTAGTTAATAAACACACTAAATAAACTCATAGATAAGGTATTGATCAATGTATTTAAATGAGTATATATTTTCCATATTTAGGTGGAGGATACATTTCAAAGACAAAATGGCTCAATATATAGAGAAAGTGAGAGAGAAGAGAAGAAGGGTGTAGGAGAGAGAAGGTAGACAAGTTTCATGTGAGTTACAACAAGAATAATAGCTATAAAACTATCTAAATTTTTTTCCAAATCCATATGCATCTCCTCTGTAGATTATCCAACTATCTAAGTGGTGTGGGAGTTGAAAAGTTTGTTTGACACCTTGACTAGCTTCTTGAAACTTCTCTTCTTTTTGAAATGATGAAGGACAAGTGTCTTTATTGACAGTCAGACCAATTTTTTTTGCCTTTTTTATCTTCTCTTAAAACCTCTAAATTTACCCCAATAGGTTCTCTTTGACAATCATTTCTTTCTCTTCCAAGGTGTCTAGAGGACTCTTCATCTGCTTAAGCCTATTCTGCACACAAGTGTTAAAACTTGGATTTGTCTTCTTTATCTCATCAAAAATTCAATTATGGATTATTCACACCATATTAGACCTAAAACAATACATTTTGAGGCCTTAAACTAGCCCCAATAATTCAATCTTTACCAAAAGCCCAAAATTGGCATCATTCCTTGTAACCCTAAAATGATGAAAACCTCCTTGTGTGGAGAAAATTACAAGGGATGGTGAGTATATGAAATCATATTCCAATACCCAATATTGTATTACATCTTTTTTTCCAATTTCATGCTTTGAGAGTGAGTGAAGATATCTCTTTTTTCTCTTTCTCTCTCCTAACTAGGCTTCAATTAGGCATCCCTACCAAGAGAGTGAAAAATGATTATATAGGATCAAAACACATTCCAAACCCAAAATAATCATGTAATTTACTATAAAACATCTTCCCCTTCTCCATGCCAAATTTGAAGTTCTTACTCATTGTACAGACCTATAAAATAACATATAATAGCCATTTTAGCCTTAGTCCATATAGTTTTTTACAATACCATACCATACAATGGAATGATACTATGCTTAAGGGAGATTTTAATATTTTATTGGTAATTTAGAATTCCATCTCATCCATCTAGAGTCATGAAATATGATTTCTCTCTCACCTAGTTTTTATAGCCCTCTTAGGCAGCCTGAAAGTGACTTGGGTTCTTAAGGATGATTCATAAACCTAGACATATGAATCCTCCAGAAAATTACTTAAAATGGAAGTGCATTATGGTAGTCAACTTTACCTAGGATCCAAATTTACCATGAAAATCCTCCTGACTATGCCAAGCAATAGAAAGTGAACTTTGAGGCTGGAAGTGAGCATTCTAAGAGATCTAAGCAAGAAAATGGGTTATTGAGAGCTTTCCTATGTTGGTCTGAGCTCAAATTGTTAGGAATTAAATACTTAATTTTTTTTTAATATAACCATAAATCATATCTAACATATATAATAACATGAATCACATAAACATTCCTAAAATCACATATATTATGAAAGCATAAAATGGAGAGAACAAGAATCAATCACACATAATATAGATCTACCATGGTTCACCCAATGTGGGCTAAATCCACCAAGAAATTTCTCAAATAAAATTGTAATCTAAAACAATATTACAATGAACTCTCATAGAGATATAAAAAAACTCATGTAGAAAATGTTACACAAAAAGTTGCACTTTCACTTGCACTTGTACAATGTTGTATCTCACAAGCTGTTATACCACACCCTACAATACACACCTACACTTTGTAAAAACATCTACATTTTGACTCTGATCCTCAAATCCACACCCTAAAAATAAACCATCAACCTCTAAAGGCCACACCACACCCTGTATATATAGCAAATGAAAGAAAATCCATTAAAAAAAGATAAATTGTGCCATGATTATCCAAGATAAGCATCATATACTAAGGACAACTTAAACACACCTCATCAAGCTCATCCAAAATCTTACCCAAGAAAGAACATGCCAATATTGACTCTCCACCTTTTAAGGCACATTTTCCAACAATTATGTGATCACAACCAACTCCTTATAACAAGGAAGGCAATACATTTTCTAATGAACCAACTCTCTCAAAATAAGGAAGTCAACATGGAAAATAGACATCTTAAAACCAACTCCATAAAACATGGAAATATATAAATTAGACAAATCAAGGAATATTCCACTCACATGTGGAGTAAGGTTCCATAAAAGGTAGAGTGGGGAAAAATGTACTCCCCACATTTATGGAGATATCTAGGCCCCAAAAATGTATTCCTATGGTCATGTGATAGCCCAAAAGGGCTCCACACTCAATAATTTCCCACTTTGAGACCATTTATCTTGAACAAAATCTATCACTTCTCCATGACCACTAAGGCCAACCAAATCTAAACATAGTCTCGACTTGTCCAATATGACCACCTTGTTCATCATATTCACTAGATTTTGGCTAGTATTAATCTTCTCTAGCTTCACCAAGTTCTCCTCCAAAGCTATCTTGATGAAGTGATATTGTAACTGAATGTGTTTCATCCTTGAGTAGAAGTTAGAGTTCTTTTCCAAATGAATAACACTCTAACTATCATTATGTAGTCTCCCAACTTCTTGCTCATGCCCTGACTCTCGAAATAACTCTTATAACCAAATCATCTCCTTGCTAGCCTCTATGGTAGAAATATACTCTACATCTATGGTTGATAAAGCCACAACCCTCTATATCTTATAAATCCAAATAACCATTTTATCTCCAATAATAAATATATAACCTGTCATACTTCTCCTACTATCAATATCCCTTACCATATCCGAGTCCACATAACCATGTAAAGTGGTATCTGATCCACCATAACATAATGCAAAATCCATGGTTCCTCTCAAATACCAAAGGATCTATTTCACTAATTGCCAATGCTCATAACTTGGATCACTCATATACCTACTCACAAGTCCCACTACCTGGGCAATAACTGGCCTAGTACAAACCATGGCATACATCAAGCTACCAACTATCGATGAGTAAGGCACCTTAGACATCTTAAGATTTTTATCTTTCATCTTAGGACACTAATCCTTTGATAATATAAAGTGGCCTACCAAAAGAGTACCAATTGATTTATCATACAACATGCTAAACCTTTCCAATACTTTCTTCACATATTCTAATTGGAATAAAATTAGCTTCCTCTCCTTCCTGTCATGAGTAATCTTCATACCAAGGATTTGATTTATAGCACCCAAATCCTTCATAAAAAATTATTCACTAAGTTGTTTCTTGAGCATATGAATATGTTGTATGTTTTTTCCTACAACTAACATGTAAATAATAATATAATAAAGGAACCATCATCAAAATGTTTAATGTACATGCAATGGTCAGAATGACACCTTTGATATTCTTGTTCCAACATAAAATAATCAAATTTATTATACCATTACCATGGAGCTTATTTTAGGCCATACACACTCTTATTTAGTCTACACACATAGTTCTCCTTCCCTTTGACCTCATATCCCTATGGTTGCTTCATATACAACTCTTCATCCAAACCACCATAAAGAAAAGTAGTTTTCGCATCTAACTATTCTAAGTTCAAGTCCTCAACTACAACTAAACTAAGAATAGTCCTAGTATAAGTCATTTTTATAATAGGAGATAAAATCTCATCAAAATCAATAAATAATTTTGTGTAAACCCCTTGAACACCATCCTAGCTCTATACCTTTTTCTCCCTTCATCTTCTTTTATTCTAAAGATCCACTTGTTTGACAATGCACTCTTTCCCTTGGGTAGCCTTACCAAATCCCATGTTTGGTTCTCCATGAGAGATCTATGCTCTTCATCCATGGCTTGATCCCACTTTAACTTGTCATCTACCTACATTTCTTCCTCATAACACTCTAGTTCTCTATTATTAGTGAGTAATGAATAATTCAAAGAAGGAGAAAAATGTTCCGATGTTCTTCTTACCCTAGAAGACCTTATTACCATAAGAGTTTGGGGTCATTGTGTATAAGGTTCCTAAACTAAATCATTAGATACTTTTCCATATGAAATATCATCCAAAAATGTGTACTCTTTCTATTTTTATTCTTGTTCCTGCAACTGATCCTTATACATGACTTTCTCATTAAAGACTACATCTTTAGACTAAAATGTTTTATTATCTTTAATGCTCCATAAATGGAAATCAAAGTCATCCTCACCATAACCAACAAATGTGCATTTCTTTGATTTAGCCTCTAACATGGTCTTATCCTCTTTCTTAATGAGAGGAAAATACTCACATCCAAAGACTCTAAGAAAAGAATAATCAACATTCTTAGCGGACCAATCTTGTTTAGAAATGCCTCCATTCAAAGGCATAGAAGGTCCTTTGTTAATTAGACATACTATCATGATAATTGTTTCTACCTAAAATTATAAAGGCAACCCTGCATGTAACCTCAAGTTCCTAACACATTCCATTATTGTTATATTCATTCTTTTAGATACCCCATTTTACTATTGATTTCTTGGAACCATCCTTTGCCTACGGATTCCATTATTAGAATAATACTCAAACAAATCATTACTATAATATTCACCTCTATTATCTAATTTGAGGCATTTCAATTTGAGACTTGTTTCATTCTCAACCAAGGATTTCCACTTCTTAAAAGTGTTAAATACATCAAATTTATTTTTAATGAAATAAACTCAAACTTTCCTAGTTACATTATCAATAAAAGTAACATAATAATTGGATCCACCAATAGAAGATACCTGAATTGGTCCCCATACATTTGAGTGTACCAACTATAACTTGTGCTCTTTCTTTATGGGTCTGACCTTCAAGAACTTAACCTTGTTCTATTTATCATACACATAATTCTCATAGAAGTCTAGATCTATGTCTTTTAATCCAAGAAACTTATCTTTTAAGATCTCTTTGCCCTTATGTCTCATATGACTGAGTTTGTAATAGCACATAATTGCATTTCCATTTGTAGAAACTAAATCAAAATAATTATCACTACTAATCAAATATAAATTACCAATTTTCTTACCTCTCAAGATCACAAGAGCACCTTTTATAGTTAAATTTCCATCTATAGCAACTAAATCAAAAGAATCAACAGTACTAGTCAAATACAAAGTACCAATTTTATTACATCTCAAGATCACAAGAGAACCTTTGGTAACTTTCCAAGAATCTAAAAAAAACATTACTAAACATCCCTTACTACCCAATTGCCCCACTAAAACAAAATTTTATCTCAATATGGGCATATGTTTGATATCCTTAAGGATCCACATGTTCCCATTCTAAATTTTAACCTAAACACAAATTTTCCTTAATATCTCACATGGTTCATCATCACCAAGATATACATGTCCTAAATTCTCTTGAACATAATTAGTGAAATAATGTCTATGTGGGGTAGCATGAAAAGAAGCCCCTAAATCTATTACCCAAGACTTATAAAAACTATCCATAGAAAGAATTAAGGCATCCTAACATGATTCACCTGATGTCACATTTACCTAATTCATTTCTAACTTGTTGGAATTCTTATCCCAAAGTGACAAACAATCCTTATTTGAGTGTCCACTCTTCCCACAGTGCCAACATATCATCTTAGATCTAGATTTGGACATAGATCTACCCTTTAACTTTCCATAATTACATTTGCTCTTGTACTTTTGCCTCCCTCTAGTATCAATAGACAAATCATTACCTAAATATGATTCACCAATGCTTTTTCTTTGCATCTCCTCTCTAAAAATAACATTTACAACATCCTCAAAATTCAAGCTTCCCTTGGTAGGGATTTCATTACTCACAGCCATAACCAAACTATCCCAACTATCATGCAAAGAACATAAAATTATCAAATCTCTATCTTCATCATCAAACTTAATTCCAAATGAAGTTAACATACTTACAATCATATTAAAATCATTTAGATGATTAACAATAGAACCATTCTCATATATTATCTTGTTAAACAATCTTTTCATAAGAAAATTTTTATTATAAGCAGAGGGTTTCTCATATAACTTTCCAAGTTTATCCATGAGATCTTTTGTGGTTTTCTCATCAAAAATATTAAATAAAATAGAAGATGCAAGACATAACCATATGGATACCAATGCCTTCCTATCAAGTAATGACCAAGCTTCATCACTCATACCTACAGGTTGTCTTCCTTTCCCCTCCAAAAGGATTTGAAGTTCCTTTTGAGTGGTTAATCTTCCATCTACTTTTTCCACAAACTAAAATGATTACCATCAAACTTTTCAAATATAAATCTGATCTCTTCTCCCATATCTCCCACTCAATCTAATAGCCTTCCTATGATTTACCACTTCATCAAAACTCATAACCAATGGCTCTGATACTAGTTGTTAAGAATTAAAAACTTTTAAATCAGATTTAATATAACCATAAATCAGATCTATCTTATGTAATGGCATGCATCATCAAAACATTCCTTGAATCACAAATATTATGAAATCAGAAAATGGAGAGAACAAGAATCAATCACACATAACATAGATATATCTTGTTTCACCTAATATGGGCTACATCTACCAAGAAAATTCTCAAATAAAATAATAATCTAAAACAAGATTACAATGAACTCTCACAGAGATAAAAAAATTTCTTGTAGAAAATATTGCACAAAAATCTACACTTTCACCTTCACCTACACAATATTGTATCTCACAAGATGTTATGCCACACCCTAAAATAAACACCTGTACTTTGCAAAAGCATTTTCACTTTGACTCTGATCCTCAAAGCCACACCTTGAAAATAAACCATCAACCTCTAAAGGCTAGACCACAAAAAGAGGAAAAATTACACCATGCTTATCCAAGATAAGCATCATCCACTAAGGACAACTCAATTTTACCTCATCAATCTCCTCTAAAAGCTTACCCAAGAAATAACATGCCAAGATTGACTCTCCACCTTTTAAGGTACATTTTTCAACAATCATGTGATCACAACCAACTCCTTGTAACAAGGAAGGCAATACATTTTCCAATGAACAACCAACTCCCTAAAAATAAGGAAGTCAACATGGAAAATAGACATCTAACAACCAACTCCAAAAAACATGAAAACATAGAAATTAGATAAAATAAGGAATATTCCACTCACATGTGAAGCAAGGTTCCACAAAATGTGGAGTGGGGAAAAATGCACTCCCCACATTTGTGGAGCTCTCTAAGATCCCAATATGTATTCCTATAGTCATGTGATAGCCATAAAAGTATACACACTCAACACAAATGACCTTTATGAGGTCTTTTAATTACTCCTTGACACATTACAATGTTCATCTTTCCACACTCCTTCACCAAACTCCATGCATCCTTATTGATCTAGGTTAGGGTTTGTAGGTTACACTAAATGTGTCACCCTAGTTGACTGTCATGCCCTATTTTCTCATTGTCAAGAGGTTTAAGTGAGAATGTGGAAATTTTTGTATATATATCATCATGTTTTCAAATTTATTAATTCTCACCCTAACTCCAACTTCACTTCCAAATAGATTCATCTCATTCTATTGCCTATAGGCATGTGTAAGCCTGAATATGCATTTAAGAATGTTTAAGCATTCAAAATAGGGTATATAAAACTATATAAAATATTTATTGAGATTGATGGATATTATAGAGTGAACTTTTCTTATTTTAATCATGTGTACTTACCCTCATACTTTATTCTTTTGAAATCTATCTCAAACCTTCAAGAGTAGGTAGGTTGTGTATGTAAGGACTGTGTTGACTAAGCTATAACCCATGTTTAGGTATTTTACTCTAAATTTTACTATTGTATTAGAACCTTAGTGACTTAAATATTATAATATATTTGATTTCCAAATCACCCATACAAACCTCTATTCTTAGGTTTAAGGATAGTCCTTAGTTTTTTAGGCATGCTTAGATATGACTGTGTATATGCACTATGACTATATGATCCATGTTTATTATTTTCATGATAGGAACTCAATTAATCTCAAAAACATGATAAATATAACTCTTTTCTAACCTTAAACTACTCATACAAATCACTCTTAGGTTTTGAAGAGTCCTGAATCATCTGAACATAGACCTATAAGTGACTATTATGGTAGTGTGTTGTTCATTGGAGATGGTTTATAGTTTGGATGTGAGATGAGACTTTTATAAAATTATAACCCTCTAAAAAATATTGAATGGATTATTATTATATTATCAAATCTTTTAAACCTATAACATCTCAAATGTCTCTATTTAAGGTCCATCCTTAATCGGTTGGTTTTAGGTATTGATATGAACAATCTTGACTATATATGGTGTTTTCTAGGCCTTCAAACAATACTAAAACTTTCCAATGGTCTTGTTTAAATATAATTTTGTTATGATGTATTAAGAAACTTTTAATTCCTTTAAAGTCTTAAGACTCTTGTACTTTTTTAATATCATTGTTGAGGCACATTCTCTCACCTAGTTGTAGGTGTCTATCTAGGAGGTTTGAGTTTGATTATGTATAGTCTTGAATTGTCCTTATTTAAAATAGTGGCTAGATATATTCATAGGTACCTTATAATTTCATTAAAAAATTCATATAATATTTTCAAGGAACATTACCAGTCCTTTATTTTCATTATTCACACAAACACACTCCTATAAGTGATGATAAGGAGTAGTCTGAGTTTATAGTCTTGAACTAGGCCCTTCCACTACACCATGATTATCTTGAAAGTGATCCATCTCAAGGACAGTCCCACCCATTTCATTATAAGTTTAAATATCACTTTCAAGTCATCTCCATACTTAGTATTCATTATCAACATAGTCGGGGTCTTGTAGGTACACATTTTAGGCCTGGTAGCTTATCATTCAACTATCACTTGGCTAAGTTACTTTGAATATACTAATATGATCCACGACCTTTAATATTGAATCCAAAACATTTTTTCATTCTTAAGAAAACTTCAAATCACATTGATAACATGAAATTTCTCAAATTTATAGACCTATAGGATTGTAGGAGGTGCTTGTCTGCCTATGTGTTTGAGAGCTTGAAAAGTGAAACTTGAATGCTATGATTGAAAGGTCATTGTTCTCAATTGCATCAACATGATACATCAAGAAATATAACTCTTAAACTCCTAGAGATTAATATTCAAACAATCAAATCACCCTATTATAAAAACCTATAGAAAACATAATCTATAAAAGATGAATGAAGGTATGAATTTATCTTCAAACTTGTATGGAATACTTGGGTGATCAAGAATCCATAAATGGATTAATATATTATTATATGACCATAAATAACTAGTCAAATGCACTAGACCACTTGGAGAACCTATGCAACATATAAAGGTTACCAGTTACTTACAAACTTCTCAATAACCACTTTTCATGACAAAACAACATCCACTTGTGCCCATAAGATGAATGAATTTGTGTTTTGAATATATAAACATATTAAAAACTAATCCATCTAGTTTTATGTATCAAAAAATTTGTAATTTATTTTGGAGTTGCTTTAATCTCAACCTATGGGGTTTTAAGCCTTAAAAAAATAATTTGGACTCTTAAAACATATTCATAAATATAATATCACCAATCCAATGACCAATACAATAAATTATAATCCCATAGGGGTCCAAAAATTTGGCCAAAATATTAGCCCCCAACTCAAAATGTATGACATGTACCATCTCTTTGAAATTGACCTTCACTAGTTTATGAATGAGGCAATGGGAAAGAGAAGAATATTTATATAACTATGAGATTTAAAACTTCATTACAAACTCATTCCTAACTTTTAGAATATGAAAGGATGTTCTTAAATTTTTTTCACTTGCACATGACTTCCACAAGTCCATACAACTTATTTTAGGTCCTCAAACTGGCATTGAATTTCAAGAAACTAGACTTTTTCTAACATGATAATAGGTGTGGTAGTTGAGTAACTGATATAGGATTATTTTAAGGTGTGTAATATAAATTTGTCTCTTTAGGGACTTTGACATATATCAATGTTAGCCAAAAAACACATTTATATGTTTTTTTAACACATCTAAGGCTACAAGTGAACCTAAAACTTTCCAAAACTTCATGAAACATTATGAGATTATGTTTAAGAAAAAAAATGACATTAATTAACCCCTAATCACCTATGACACAACTTTTCCATGACTTATTTATTCATTACATGCCTAAATCACTATATGAATATAACATGCTTTTACCTTAACTTTTCCAAACCAACCTTAAACCATGCTAACAAGGTTAAATGAAGACCCTAGGGACCATATAAGCATCACATGAACACATGAAAGGACCACTAAATGTTTTAATTTGGATGCGATTTCCAAATTTGACTTGGGGTTAACTTTGGTCAACATTCTTGGCATTTCATAGGGGTAGCATGTTTGTAATGTTAATAAGACTAGTAGCCTTGCATGTCCATTAGGTAACAGGGTCTCTTGCACTCAATTTTAGACTTGTATAAACTTTGAACATGACACAATGAATTGATTACCTTCACAACACACAAAAAAAAGAACAACAAGACACAAAACAAAGAAAGACATACACATGTGCTATCAAACACTTAGGGAACATAAAAACAACTTAAAAAAACTAAACTATATGAAAACTAAAATAAAAATTACTCTTTCTCATGGATCAAAGTGGAAGTTTGTACAATAATTTGCTCCATGATATAAATAAGGGCATGAAGCAAGTTGTGTTTTGAACCTTATCTTTGGTTTCTTTAACTCCTTCATGATTTCCACTCTCTTTGGCATGATTTATAATGTAAGAACAACAACTAAAAAAATATCACCTATGAAGGTGAATTCTTCTTATGACTCAACCATCTTCTCATGAGGCTCCTTGGATAGAACTTGACCCACTGATGCTTCATCTAGGTATGTTTATTTGTTATTCATGACATATTGAAATAGATCAAACTTCTTACTAGTTTCAAGCTCATCAAGCTCTTCAAAGAGATTTACATACTCAACCCCATCTTCATCATTGTCTTCAATAAATATATCATGTTTGATCTCATTATGGACATGATCTCTAACCTTGAAAAGGCCTTCACTCTCTTAAAGGAGCTCAATATGATGTTGCCAATCACATATGTTTTATTTCTCTATAAGAACCACCATTTTTTCAAATTTCTCACTTAGAGGATCTTCTACATCAAATTTGGCTTCAATGTGAACAAGCTTGGGTAACATATGATCTTGTTT
Organism: Torreya grandis; assembly: GCA_037957365.1. NCBI lineage: Eukaryota > Viridiplantae > Streptophyta > Pinopsida > Cupressales > Taxaceae > Torreya > Torreya grandis. The sequence continues at coordinate 267,472 of JARHVA010008611.1, read as the reverse complement.
TTTAATCACACCATCAAGAGGCAATGTATCTTCAAGAGTGTCTTCAACTTGACCAGCAGGAGGTGTGGGATTTTTAAGGCCTTCAAATTCTTCACAAATTTCATTAAATATTTATCATAAGTCATCTTGGTCTATGCCAATATTATAAATTTCATATTCTATTATATTTTTAGGTTCAACCTCATGATCATGCTCATGAATCTCAACCAAATCAGTTGATGTGATGTTATTTTTAAACTCCTTTTCTTCCATATCTTGATCAAGTTATTTGTGAGAAGCTACAACATCATCAAGATCTTCTTTTTATTCAGTCAAGATGATGGATTTATGTTTGTCTTCACTAAGGGAAGTACCTAGAGTGAAATATTCATCATATACACTTGAGTCATCTTCTTGATCAGCTATAAATTTAGCTTGCTCTTATTCACCTATCTCCCATATGATGGGTTTTCCTTTAAGAAGAGATGAGGTGGGAGGGTAATGAACAAGTTCGTGGGTTGGAGAGGTATTATGAAGTGTGATAGATGGATCATGAATGGGCCTGGGAATGAAGGCTTCTTTAATGAACTCTTAGGGAGATAAAATTTTGGGTTGGAAAATGTGAGAGGCATCTTCTATCTCAACAAGGTTTTCATTTTATTCATAGCCTTCTTGAGGTTCTTCAATAGATGCAAGTTGATCCTTAAACTCTTGGTTTTCCCACATTTATAGTCTATCTATACATCATTGGGTATAGCATCTCATTTCATGAAAATCATCATTGATGACATAGTTGGCTTCCTCTTCAACTAACCTCAACTTATTCCCAAAGAATTGAATTAACATTATCAACTTCTCTATGAGATGAATAGGGATCACATCAAGTTCCTTATCCCATTTTCTCATCATTTTTTATTATTTTAGCACATTTGGAGTGAGTGCCAATAAGGATTTATCTTGAGGTGGAATTGAAGTAAGAGGAGGAGGGTAATAGTGGGGGTTTTGGCATGGTTAAACTTGTTGAGTTAGTTTCCTAACTTGAGCTTGTAAGATCATATTAAGGTTGATAGGGAGACGCTTCTTGGTACTCTTATTGATAGCCTTCCTCATAGGGTTTTTCAACAACATCATGGTCATATGAAGGGGAAGTAAGATGATCATAGGACTACCATGATTCATAGGGATAATAAAAATATTAATAGGGATATTGAGACAAATAATTAGGATCATGAAAAGGTTGATAGGGAGGTGCATAGTATAATATTTCATCATATCCATCCATCACAAATTAATTAGTCAAATAAAGCACAAGATATCATTAAAAACTTTCATGGTAAGTACTTGGGATTATTATAACCATATAATTATATTTGGAGTCACCATTGGTGTTTGTTGAATGCCTCTAAAGGCTGATAAGAAGAAGAAGACACCAACATTTCTTCCACTCTTTTAGACCTTGGTCCAACCAGGCATGACAAAACTATTGTCACTCAATTTTTAACCTTTGGAGAGGTAGTTTAATCCTCCTAAAAATTGAGTGGAACATGGGATTACCTCTAGGCCTATGGGTTGCCTATAGTAGAGGTAACCTCTAGTTCGATGGTCTAGTTCCATTGGTTTATTTGTTGAAGCTCATCACCTCAATTACTAGCTCATTTGGATGAAGAGGGAGAGATAAAACATAAGGTAAATCTATCCTAATAAGGTGATGCACAAATTATAACCTAACCACTACCAACTAGTTAAAAGTACACTTCAAGCACATGCTTAACCCACACATATACTAATCCAAATCTTCCCCTTGCATTAGTATTTCTCATGGAGGTTTTTGAATATTACTTAAGATAGGAGTACAAAAAAAAGGTTATAACATGACACTAGTGGAGAGAAAACTCACTAAACTCATGAGATACTTCATTAGAACACTTAAAGAGACCTTTAATAGACTTTCAAAGCTGAATATAAATGCAAATAAGGAAAACATGCTAAGGAAGAGAATATATCACTTAGAAATATCAATTAGTTAGCAAACACTTTAAAACAAATCATGGAGAAGGTAAACTAGAACATTATTTATTTCTCAAAGGTTGCTAATGAGCAAGACTTCACCATACTCAAGTGGAGGATAAATTTCAAAGCTAAAGTGGCTCAATATATAGATAAAGTGAGAGAGAAGAAAAGAAGGGTGTAGGAGAGAGAAGGTAGACAAGTGTCATGTGAGTTACAAAAAGAATAAGATTTATATAACTATCTCAATAGGTTTCCAAATCCATGTGTAGCTCCTTTGTATGTTTTCTAACTCTCTAAATGGCATGGGAGTTGAAAAGCTTATTTGACACCTTGACTAATTTGACCATAAGTCAAGTTAGGTTAAACCCCTATAGTTTAAAACTTGTTATAGGAGTCTAATAGGGTGTGATTTGTTTCCTATGGTCTATAATAGGGTCAAACATGTGTTTTCATCTTTGTCACCATTATCTTAGTTTGTCCTAAGTTATTATAATGTTAATTTGAGTCATTTATTGATTTTGTATAGTTTTCATAGAGAAATAAATGTTTCAAAGTGTATTTCAATGTCCCATGTGTTAGAGGAACTATTTTAGGACTAAAAAAAATGTAGTTGTTACATTGAAAACAAGGAAATAATTGAAAAGAGGTAGTTTTTTATTGATGTATGACTTATGCAATAGATTTGGCACATATGAGGACTTCAAAAGTGACTCTTCAACTTACATAAACACAATTCCATGTTTGGTTATATTTTATAGGATAAAAATGGAAAAAACCCATTATGTCTCTCCATCACTCTATTATGCAAGTAAAAATGGTCAACCAATCTTTTAATGGTATGGACAGTAGGAGGTGAGTTGGAGTAAGTGATTTTGAGGGATTATATTAATATTTTTTATTTAAAATCCATGACAATATTTTTAGTTTGATTTCTTGTGCTTCATGTACCATGGTGAAGAAGGTCTATGACTATTTTCTGCTTGCTCATCCCCATGACCTATAGTTTTCTCTTCTATTTGTATTCATCCATATAAACCAAGTATTGTATGTGATTTTAGAGAGTGTGAATACCTTTATAATATGGTTCTCAACTCATTTTTCACATGTTGTGTGAAGGATAAAATCATAATCACCTCATTCTGCTAGTTGGAAACTACATCACAATCTGCAAATAAGTTTCATCAGTTGTAGAGTTTTCTTCTTCTTATGTCAGTTTTGAAATCAAAGGTGATGTTGTTTATCACCTATAAAAATAATATATGGTTAGTGTATTTATTAATGTGTAGTATAAATAATGTTCTACGTGAAGTTTAATGTCAAGAAACATGCCACAGTCAATTTTCCTATGACTGTCACCAATAGTCTGATTAAACCAAGTCTGAGCAGTCATGTTCATGGAGCATGGAATTTTCAAGGATTGTGAGAAGTTTAAATATTAAAAAAAATAGACTGATCTCATTCACGTAATTAGTGATTGGTTGTGAGAACTATATTGGTACACATAGTCATATACCTTGCCTTCACCTATAGGTTTCCTATGTAGAACCTACAAGTAGCCCCAATAGAGGACTAAGCAGATTTGAAGAAAGGTGTTAGAAATAGTTTGATACCTTCATTGAGGTTTATGTGTATTGAGAGTATCATTATTATATTTTTAAGGTCATAATATGAAAAATGAACTTGAATCCTATGCCCATAGGTGAAGAAAGTTACAAAAGGGAAAAATTATCTTAATTCCTCCAAATTAAGGTTTTATATGTGTTCAATGCCATATTATGGTAGGGTGTTTTGAGGATTGGGCAATTATAATGGTTTACACCATGTATCCTATGCATAGGGGCAATGAGTTTATATAGGATATTGATTTTTTGGTCATAGGAATATAGTGTATAAATCCTTCCATTTTAGATAGGTTCTCACTAAATATACTTAGTGATATACAATACTATTGAAGCCTAAATGGTCTTTTAATGCACTATGACATAATGGAAAAATACCTTCAAGATAGGAGGATTTATTTGAATAATATATGATCAATAAACTAAATATCAATCCAATGGGTTGAATAGTAGTAATTGTACATATAATAACACAAATGGCACCTAAAATCCTTGAAGCTGACAATACATGGGAAAAGGTAGTTTAGGTATTGGATTAGCCTTAGGAATGATATGAATGAATAAAAAAACTATGGGATGAGCTTGATAACTTCAATAAATACCTATGCATGTACCACAAGAATAAAGCATGCACCTTCACCTTTAATAACCTCATTCTCCTAAGGTGAATGCACCTATAGTCAACTCAATCTATACACTAGCCAAGGTAAGTAGTGAGAGATTTAAATTTGTGGGTAGAGATATATTTTGAAGGTGATAAAATAACTTTCATAATTATGGTACACATTTAGATATGATCTCCATAGGCAATGTACATATCAAAGGACTAGTTTTCCAATGCCACATTTAGCCTTTTTAGACATTACACATAGCCACAAACCCAATGACCAGTTTTGAGAGGTTTGTGTTTAAGGGTGTTAAAATTATTGTGTATCCTTTTAATTTGGTGTATAACATACTCAAGACATTTTACAACCCACCATGATCTCATTTTTTCCTTGGAAATTAGGGAGATGTATTTTTTTTAATCTCAAATAGAGATCACTCCTAATCAAATCAAAGACTACAAGTATAGTGTGTATATGTTGTAAAGGTAACATTAAGAGTATTGGATACTGAAAGAGGATGTGTAATGTTGAGTTGAGCATGAATAAATGTAGATAATACCTCAAATTCTTGAAAAATCATTTAGAGGAAGTTTTAGATCATGAAACAAATGTTAGGCCTATTATGCTTAGAGTAGGCCTAAGCCCTACAGGGGTTTGAGTTAAATTATAAGGCAAGATGAACATTATAATGCATTTTATAACATTTATGGAAAGGTATGAGAATATTTTTATCCATTTATCTATAGAGGGAATCACAAAGGGTCCATTTTTGGTTTAAAATTACCTTAGGGCTACACAAAATACATTTTAGAGCTTGATAAGCCAACTTATCTTGATCACACCTATATATATATATATATATATATATATATATATATATATATATATATATATATATATATATATATATATACATTTAATGGTAACCCAAAGAGTTGGGGATATTTGAGTAAGATCTAGAGATCAAACTTAGTGGGATTTTTTGAGAGTCTCAATGTCTAGTTTTTATGAATAATACCTAAGAGCCAAAACTTGCTAAAACCCTTTCTTTGACCTGATGGAGATGCACTCAGAAGGGATATTTTTTATTTAAATTTTTCTATACTTGCTTAATAATCTCCCTTGATCCTTCCCATCTAGTTGGTTTGTACCCTACTTATACAAACAAGTTTGAAATAGGGTTTTTTTTGTAAAGATTTATCTTGGTTTGTAGGTGTAGAGGAGATTTGAAGAATGAGAACCATTAGAGGGGTAAATTTGGACATATAATAACTATACATATTCATTTATCACCTCATAACAACATAGAAACATCTCTGCCAAGTCATTCATTTTAGGTAGTCTTTGATAGAGATAGAAGATAAAGAGTGACTACCTAGTGAGAGGATGAAAAGTTAGTTTTTAGACCTTTTTAAGGTATAAATCATTTAATGTAAGGAAAAGAGACTCTAGGTTGGTGTCCTAACACATATTACATGGATTTAATTAATCAACTAAAGGCCACTTGGGTGACAAATATGAAGAATGAGGCCAAGAGGGCTCATGAATGAATGCAGATGGTGAGTATAAGTGTCTAGAATATGGCTAGTAGTTAGGGACACATCTGATGACTATCATGAAATTTTTATAATCCACATAATATATTACATAGGTTTAAACTCTCCCTAGCACAAACTTTGATTAGTCAATAAATGCTTAATCATGAAGGAAATTTCAAGAAGGCAACTAAAAGGTCTCTATGCCAATTTTGGAGAGTTTGATGCTTTAAATGGAAATTTGTCTAAGAATACATTCTATATCTCTATTCCTTCACTTCATTCTTAATAAATTTAACTAGTTTTCATGCCTTGACATGTGGCATTGTGACCTTTGAGCTCCACTTTCTTCTCTCTATTCTCACATTTTATAAATACAAGGTATTTTAGCTCTTGTAAGCTAATTTCACACTTAATATGATAAATCATATTTCAAAATTTCCTTTGAAATTAAAATATTTTTTTAATCTCATAAACATAGTGTCTAAGTGTGTGAAGTGGTGTGTAGTGAAAGGTCAACTGATTAGTATATATCCTTACTTTCTCTTTGCTCTTCCATGTTTGATGTAGGTTATTCTCACTCTAACAAGTCACATGAAGTGTTTCAAAGTGAATTAATATATCTTTAAGTGTAAGGAGTATATTTAGTGTCTAAAAATAACCTCTTGTTCAATCACCTTGAGTAGTTCCATGCATATCACCTCCATGTTTTAAATACTAATGTTAGAGTAATTTAGGATTTGAGACTAGTGTTGTGAGTTATGTCTCTTAGTGAACTTGTATGTTAATCTTAGATTACTCTAATTTCATTTTAGTTTTATCACTTTTCATCCAATCAAATAGTTAGTGTAGGTGATGGGCATTCAAGGATCAATCTAGGGAGCTATCCCTTAAACATATAATTCTACCTATACCATAGGCAACCCACAAGCCTAGAGGTGTTCCAATGTTTCCCAATTCCTAGAGTAATCTTGAACAACCAACTTTAGGGTGAAATTTTTTATGAAAATAGTTTTGGAATGCCCAATGGTACCATTATCCCAAATACATCTTATCAATGTAAATTATAGTCTTAACAACATCATAGCTGCATATGGTGTTCTAATCAACATTTGATAACTCCATTTAAGGTAATATCTTGTTTTAGACCATTTTTAAATTTATTCTTATGTTCATATTTCATGGTCCTTAATAGGTCATCTTGTAGTAGAGCTTTAAATCCCATAAACCCACCCCTTCAACTTGAACTTCCCCTTGAAGTTCAACATCTTTAGCCTATTTTGACCTTTGAAGAATAAGAGGACTTTTCAATCTAATTAGATAAATAAAGTGAAGATGAACATGAGGAGAACATGGCTAGATAAAATTCCTTCCTAGCCTTTAACAATAAAAATCCTATCTAACTTAATGCATATGATGATATACTCCATTGCTACTACCTAAAGTGTTCCCACATTCTATGTTGAAGCTCATGCCAATCCTAGTGAGCATATTAGGGATATATAAAACTTTTGAAACTTCCATAATGTTACTAAGGTCAACATTGCTATTGTATTTTTTGCTATGTCCCTTAGAGGGAAAACACTTGACTAGTATAGGACATTGCTCAGAGGTTATATCAAAACTTGGGATGATTTTAGAGAGATATTAACATCATGGTTTGAAGACAAGAGTGATTTAAGTTTAACATCCTAAACCTATATTAACCTTTTAAGAATAAGAGGACTTTGCAAGCCAAGAAGATCAAGAAAGTTAAGAGGAACTTGAGAAGATAATGGCTAGGTAGCATGCCTTCCCATCTTTTAACACTAAAAATACTATCCACCTCAATTCATATGATGATATACCCCTTAATTCTAAAAAAGTGTTCCCACATTCAATGGTGAAGGTCATGTCACTCTTAGTGAGCATATTAGGGATATCTCAAACTTATGTAGCTTTCATAATGTTACTGAGGTCAACATTGCCATTAGACTTCTTGCTATGTCCCTTATAGGGAAAGAAATTGAATAGTATAGGCTATTACCTAGAGGTTGTATTATAACTTTGGATGATTTTGGAGAGCTGTTAACATTAAGGTTTGTAGACAAGAGTGATCACACATCACTCATTCATCAACTCAATGTGATTCAAAGAACCTCCAAAGAGACAGTGCATGACTTTAATGAAAAATTCCCAATAATTTAGTATAGGCTACCTCCTCCCATGAGACCACCTACAAGCTTTGTGTTTCCTACATATATAAGGGATATTATAACTAACATAGCCATAATGTTTCACTCCATTGGTGGTTACATCTTACCTAAATCTTATGACCTTTCCATTAGAGCTAAGAATGGCTTAATACAAGCTATAAATTTGCCTCAAGAATTCTCCATGCCTCTATTACCAAATATTTATACTACAACTCCATATTTTTCTCAAGTTCTAAGTGCAAATACCAAGTCTAGAACTACCCCTAAGAAGGTAGAAGAGAAAATTGATCGAGAGGCAAGATATGAATCTTTAAAGGCTCAAACTAGGCAACCAAGTTTGTAGTATGGTGTTCATCAAAACCCATATCCTTAATAAGGAAATAGATTACCAGCTAAAAATATGGTCAATTTAGAGGTTAAGGATAACCTAAATTCAATAGGCCTATCAATTCATATAATCCAAATTTTACCTCTAATACACGAGCCATGGTATTGGTGCATAATAATATGGTCCAAGGAGAATAATGGTAACAAAGATAGTTTATGGATGAAAATTAAGGTGGGGAGTAGGATTTGATTACTTAAAGAGGGTTTAATCCTCAACTTTTAGTAGAATATGAAGTTCTCATGCAAGTAAATGAAGGATGGAAGCCCCAAAAGGTAAACCTTGCAAAATTTCTAGTGAAAGACACCTATGTCTTCAATCAAAATTCTTCAGTTATATAAAATAATAGAGAAAATAGGAGTGCCTTGGGATATGTTCAATGTTTACATAAAATTTTACATATCCCTCCTATAATGCATCAAAGTGTGACCATAAGTATGGCAGTCCCTACAACCTCTGCACTTATTCCAAATCAAAATGGTTGAAGAGATACTCAAATTATTCCAATTCCTAAATCTCAAATAAATTCACTACCTTAAAAGACTCAATAAAATTTGATTAATCCTACTTTGAATATTGTGTATTCTTTGAAGAGTGTTAAGGCATATATGTCTCTTTGGTAAATACTTCACTTGCATGGTCAAAAAGAGCTCCTTCAAGAGCAGTTGTTTCAAATTAACCTTAGTCTTAAACAATAAATTCAAGGTAATATTTCTCTCACCAAGTATCCTAATCAAATTTTGGAACCCTCTTCCAAATCTGAGAAGCCTCCACCCTTATACCTCACTCTCATTATGGGAGATAAACTTGTTCACGACTGCATAGTAGATAGCAAGTCTAGTACTTTAGTGATGTCCAATATTGTAGATGATAATATAGGCTTGAAATATGAACCATAAAATAATGGAGTGACTCAATTTGATGGGATACTATCTAAGTCAGCAGGTCTTGTCAAGGGTTTGAGAGTTTTATTTCATGATTATCCTAGTTTCCTCATCCTTCAAGACATTGTAGTTGTTGACTTGCTTACTCACTTTGCTATCTACCTCTCAAGGGATTTCAAAACCAATATAGGAGGATACCTCTCAATTGATTGGTCCATATTGGAATTCAAGACAAGGTATGGAGTGAAGGTAATAATTAGAACTCAACTATTGGCTAAGTTTCATATTGAGCCATATGTGAAGCCAACTCTAATTTGAATTGTGTCATTAATGATCAAGAGAATTTTTTATGGATGATGGAACATATCCTAAGCTTGATGGCATATCTAATATATTTATAAATGAGTATAGTGTAGACACCTATGGACATGATCCATACACTTACTTTGAGAAAATTGATCTTGACACATACATCATCCATAAAGGAGCATATGAACATTCTAAGGTAAACATTGAACATTCTTTTCCACAAGATATTGAGGGCAATTAATTTATTCATGTGTATGATGATGATAGTTTGAAAATCATGATAGATCAATATGATGAGGAAAATAATGCCATTCTACTTGCACAAGATGGAGGATTCCATGAACATGACAATCATGAAGAAGGAGATGACCTATGGAAAAGGTTCCAAGTCATAATACAAGTTTGAGTAGTTGAGTAAGTCTAATTTCCCTCCTAAGAAGTGTGAACTTGATAATGAGTATTTTGATGCGCCTAAATATTAGGTTGTTGAGTGTCCTATTGAGTATGAAATATAAGGTCTTATCAAACATGAGGTTGAGTGTCTAACAACTATCATAAGATCTCTAATATTGAAGGAGTCAAATGAGACAAAAAAATAATATGTTATCATTAAGGAGTAGTCAACACTTCAACATAAGGTTGAATCACTTTTAGATGTGTTGAAGTAGAAGGAAGACAAGCTTGATGTTCTTATACATCAAGTATATCATGTCCAAGAAGAAAGTAAAGTTCAAGAATATTTGATGACTTCCAAATTGTAGTTTGATAAGTGATAATTAGATATAATAGAAGTCAAGAAGGTTATATTTTAAAATAAGATCCTTGAACGGAAAAATGGAACAACTTTGAGAGATGAAAGTAGCAAACTTATAGACATAAAAATACTTACGGATGGTAAGTCATTTGGCCATCAACATGAGAAAGTATTTGTTGATAAGCATGCTTCACATGATGGATTGCTTTAATGGAGTTGAAAGGATGCAAGAGGTACCATCTTTGACTCTAGTTGAAGTATGATTATTTTTTCTTCACCTCAATGTGTTTGAGGTCTTGTACATAATAGGATAGGTGTTTTTATTTTTTTGTGTGTGTTTTGCCTAAGTGTTCATGAGAACAAAAGTGTGTTTGCTTAGGTGTGTTTATTTTGTGTGTTGTTTTTTGTTGTTTGGTGTGTGTTTCAGAGGAAATTCAGTGTCTAATATTTGTATAGGTGACTCCATATCTAAATGAATAGAATTAGTCTACTAGTCTTTAGCATAACTGGCTTGCCACCCCTAGGAAATAGCCAAGATTGTTGACTAATTTAACTACAAGTCAAATTAGGTCAACCCTCTATAGTTGAAAAATTTCTATAGGGGTATAATAGGGTGTGATTTTTGTCTTATGGTCTATAATAGGGTCAAACATGTGTTTTCATCTTTGTCATTTTTGTCGTAGTTTGTCCTATGTCATTCTAAAGTTTATTTGAGTCATTTATTAATTTTGTATAATTTTTATAGAGAGACAAATGTTCCAAAGTTTATTTCAATGTCCCATGTGTTATAATATGTTAGGAGACCTATTTTAGGACTGACAAAATGTAGGTACTTGTTGAAAACAAAAAAATAATTAAAAAGAGGCAATATTTAGTTGTTGTATGACTTGTGCATTAGCTTTGGCACATGGGTGGACTTTAAATATGACTCTTCAGCTTCCCTAAACTCAATTCCTTGCTTGGGAATATTTTACAAGCTCAAAAATGGCAAAAACCCATTTTGTCTTTCCATCGCTCTCCTTTGTAAGCAAAAATGGTCAACTGGTCTTTACATGGTATCAAAAGTAGGAGGTGTGTTGAATTAAGTGACTTTAAGGGTTGATATTGATATTTTTGTACATAAAATCCATGATGATATTTGTAGGTGTAATTATTATGCTTCATAAACCATGATTAAGAAAGTCTATGACTATTTTCTACCTACTCTTTCCCATGGCCTATAAGTTTCTCTTCTATTTGCATTAGTCTATACAAACCAAGTATTGTATGTGATTTTAGAAAGTGTGACTACATATCTCATGTAGTTCTTAGTTTAGTTTGCATATGTGATTGGAAGGAGAAAAACATAAGCACCTCATTCTACTAATTGGAAATTACATCATAGTCTATAGATAAGTTTAATAAGTTGTAGAGGTTTATTCTTCCAGTCTTGGTTTTTAAAGAAAAGGTGATTTTGTTTCTCACCTCTCATAAAAATATGTGGTTAGTGTCCTTCTAAATTATAAATCTAAATAATGTTCTATATAAAGTTCAAGGTCAAGAAATATGCCACAGTTAGATTAAATTAGGACTAAGCAGTCTTATTCATGGAGCATGAAGATTTTAAGGATTGTGAGAGGTTTATAAAGTGAAAACAATTAGACTAAGCCCATTAAAGTGATCAGTGATTGGTTGTGAGAAATATCTTGGTACACACAGTCATATACCATGCCTTTACCTATAAGTTTCCTATAGTATCACTCACAATTAACCCCAATAGAGGACTGTGTAGCTTTGAATAAAGGTGTTGGAACTCATTAGAGACCTTCATTGAGGTTTAGGAGAATTGAGAGTGTCATTTTTACATTAGTAAGGTCATAAGATGGCAAATAAACTTTAATCCTATGCCCATAGGTGGAGAAAGTTTTAAAAGGGAAAAATTACCTTAATTCCTCTGAAATAGGGTTTTATCCATGTTCAATGCCATATTATGGTAGAGTGTCTTGAGGATTGGGAAGTTCTAATGTTTTCCATCATGTATCTCAGGCATAGGGGTAATGGTTTGACATAAGAGAGTGATTATTTGGTCATAGGATTATAGTGTATAAATCCTTCTATTTAAGATAGTTTCTCACTAAAGATACTCATTGATCTATATTACTATTGAAGCCTAAATGGTATTTTAATGCACTGTGACATAATGGAAACATTCCTCCAAGATAGGTGGCTTTATTTGAATAAGAGATGATTCATGACCTTAATATCAATTTAATGGATTTGATAATAGTGATTAGACATAGAACAACACCTATAGGGGCCCCTTTATTCTTAGAATGCCACCTAAAATCCTTGAAGCTAATGGTACATGGGAAAAGATAGCTTGGGTGTTGAATTAGCCATAGGTGTGATATGAATGAGTATAGAAAATTGTGAGATGATCTTGATAACATTAAGAAAGACCTAGGCATGTAACACAAAAATAAATCATGCACTTTCACCTATAACATCATTATCCTAAGGTGAGTACACCTACAGTCAACTTAGTCTATAAACTATCCAAGGTAATTAGTGAGATATTTCAAGTTCTGGGTATAAATATGTTGGATGCATAATCATTGAGAAGGGAGGGGGATGAATCAATGTATTGAAAACATTCATTCAATTTCACTTAAGTATACATGAATCATTCATACCAACATTAACATCTAACAAAGTATATACAACCATACAAGATCATGAAACACATTACATATGTGAAAGACCCTCAAGGGGAAGAAAACCAACTAATCTCTATAAATGGACTACACTCCTATAAGACAAAAATCAATCTTTAATGAAGCAATAAATCCACATGGAACACTAACCCTAACTAGTCAAGCACCCACTCAACTAGGATTTATTAAGCACCAACTTAGCCACATAAAACTTTTTATTAACTTAAGAAAAACTTAATTATCAAAAAAAATATGATGATCACCTTCTTTAGTTCTTATCACTCTATTATCCCTCTCTAATTTCCTTCTAGGCTTCTTCACTCAAATAGGTCTCTTCAAGATAGATTATGTAATATGAGCTTGATATTCATCTAAAATACCCCTATTAAATATTCATGATAATTCATATACACCCTTTTTATGGTCTAAAATATGTCCTTTATCTCTTCAAAGTGATATTTTATTTGCTTGCACTCCCTTGTTCTCTAACTAGTCAATTAGGCATGTTAGGCCTTGTTCTTATACAATCCTTTAGCTTATACACCTCTTGGTTGGACATACACACTTTCACACTTGTATTAACATTAAAATATGTCTAATTACACATTTAATACATGAATAAATCATTATAATAGGTCATCCACAACTTACAAGACCAAAACCTCTTTTAGGCCTTAAGGAGACCTAATTCAATTAGGCCTTTATTAGTACACGTTACCCTTTGATCTCCTTAGAACACTTTAAAACTATAAAAATGGAAGTAAAATTCATATAAAACTCAAATATAGCCTTGATAATCTCATATTATGTCCATGACACTTTCTACATCTAACCACCACTTGAAGCACACCATTAGTACTATTTTCATTAGACCTTCACACACACAGAAAGATTTATCTTAAAAAAATGAAGATAAAATATTATTTAGCCAAAAAAACATGATAATAAATCACATAAAAAAACATAAACTACATTAAAAAATTAACTAAGTGCATTATACTTCATCACACAGGGCAAAAATACCCAAAAACACTCTTGTAACTTACTCACTCAGTCTACCAATTTTACTTAAAACCAGTCATGGTGACTCAGACCTCCAACACCTTTATAGAAATTTTAAATGACTTATTATGCATGTAGATGAACATCTAAAATTAAAATACCTTCTTAAACTATGAACATTATATGGTTTAGTGGAAATTATTGGTCTTACAGACCAATTTGTCGACCTTACTACACACAGATCTCATTGAGTCAAATAAGCCATTTTGGCTTCTTTATTTTCACCACTATACCTGACTTCCAAGATTTATAACAAGAATTAATAGGAAATACCAGTCCCAAATAACATCTTCATGAACTTTTTTTCATCACTTTATCATGATAACACATTCTTAATCATCTTCTCACTGTTGCTTGGGTTTTTCACTATTTCTACCATTAGGCCTGTTAGTGCCTAGCTAACTTGGATGACTGGTTTAGAACACTTGAGGGATATATCTTATCCAAAAACCTTCATGTAAATGAAACATGATTCTTAAGTTTCATCCTCCATCCACTTTCATACTTTGATTTGGTCAAATTTGACTGCTACAACAAATCTCCAAGAAATTATCACTTTCTTGTAGGGTCTACTCACACACCTAATAACTCAATCACATCTATAGGTGCTTGGGAGAGTTGAATACAACCTCAAAGAGATTAAATAAGCATACAAATCCATTTTTGTCAATTTTGTGTTAGGAATAAATATATAAATTGATGTGGAACAATTTCATAGAATCATAATATTAGATATAGACATAGATACATAAAGAACAAAAATAAACATGCACAATTAGAAGACCAAATTTAATGTGGTTCACTCAATGTGAGATAAATCCACCAAGAAACACTTACTCAAATTTTATTATAAACCACCAGAGTATAATCACTCTCAGATCGATCTTCATAATTACAATGCACAAATATTATTTGGATTTGTGCTCAACAAACCCTCTTGAATTTACACCTAAATTCACATACCCTATTCTACCTTATTAAAACCTAGTTATCATGATGTATTACCTATGAAATATACATCAATACAAAATACATCAACAAAGTGGTATTAAAAAATAATGGGTACCAAAACCATGGGAAAAATCAACCCAAAATGGTTTCCCATAGCTTAAAATTGTCTCCATGGTCCCTCTTAAATATCAAAGGATCTAATTCACTACCTTCTAGTGTTATCTACATGGATCACTCATGTACTTTATTAATGCTCCCACTACATGGTAAATATCTAGCTTAGTGAACACCATGGAATAGATAAATTTTCCAATAGCTGATGAGTGTAGTACATGTGACATATATATTCTCTTCTCCTTTGTCTTGGGATACTACTCCTTTGATAACTTGAAATGACCCACCAAATGAGTCCCAACTAGTTCAACATCCTACATAGTAAACCTCTCCAAGACCTTTTTGATGTACTCTTCTTGGGATAAATTTAGATTTCAATCCTTCATATCCTAAGTTATTATCATACCAAGGATTTTTTTTTCTCCCAAATCCTTCATAACAAAGGAATTACTAAGTTGTTCTTTGAGTACCTTTATTTATTGCATGTTTTTACCTATAACCAATATGTCATCCACATATAGACAAAAGATAATGTAATCACCATAATCAAATTTCTTGATATCTATTCAATGATCTGAATGATACCTAGATTATCCCTATTCCATCATAAAACAATCAAATTTCATGTATCATTGTCATGGAGCTTGTTTCAGGCCATACAAGCTCTTCTTCAATTTGCACACCGTGTTCTTCTTCCCTATGGATAATCCATATACAAGTCCTTTAAATCACTATGAATAAATGTAGTCTTCACATCTAGCTACTCTAAATGCAAGGCTTCCACTTCCACTATCCCAAGAACATTCCTAATAGAAGTCATCTTTACCATGGGGGAAAAATTCTCATCAAAATCAGTTCCCTTCTTCTGTGCAAAACCCTTTATCACCAATTGGGCATTGTACCTTTTCTTTCCTCCATCATCTTCTTTAGCTATATACACCCACTTGTTCTACAATACTCTCTTACCTTTAGGTCAAGTTACCAAATCCCAAGTTTGATTTTTCATGAGAGACTAATGCTCCTCATCCATAACTTGCTCCCACTTCTTCCTGATATCTACCTACATTGATTCTTTAAATAACTTTGGATATCCATTTTCAGTGAGTAATAAATAATTAAGAGATGGATATAAATTTTTAGGTTCCCTTCTTACCCTAAAAGACCTTCTCACCATAGGAGTTTGGGGTTCTTGTGGAGTAAGTGCCTGAACTGATTGCTTAGACACTTTATCATCTGTAATGTCCTCTAATAATGTGTACTCTTTTCTAGAATCCTCTTTTTGATCCTACAACTATTGTTTATACATGAATTTTTCATTAAAGACAACATCCGTAGACCTAAATATTTTTGTCCTTAAGAATCCAAATCCAAAAACCAAAGTCATCCTCACCATAACTAATAAAGGTGCATTTTTCAGACTTAGCCTCTAACTTGGTCCTATCATCCTTATCAATATGAATGAAGGCTTCACATCCAAATATTATAATAAATGAATAATCAACCTTCTCACTAGACCAAGCTTCCTCAGATATGCCTCCATCTAAATTAGATGAGGGACCTCTGTTTATCATATATACAGTTGTGTTTATTGCTTCTACCCAAAACTAAAGAGGTAGTCCTGCATACAACCTCATGCTCTTAGCACACTCTATGATAGTCTTGTTCATCCTTTTTAACACTCCATTCTACTTTGGAGTTCTTGGAACCATCATTTATCTGTGAATTCCATTCCTTGAATAGTAATAAAAAAAATGCATTATTGTAATATTCCCCATCATTAGTTGACCTGAGACATTTTAAATTGAGACCTATTTCATTCTCAACCAAGGCTTTTCATATTTTAAACATATCAAATGAGTCAAATTTTCTCCTAATGCCATACACCTAAAATTTCCTAGTTGCATCATTAATAAAAGTGGCATAATAAGATGACCCACCAATATAAGATACTTAATCTGACCCCCATACATCTGAATGAACTAGCTCTAATTTATTCTCCTTCCTCGTAGGTTCAACCTTGAGAATTTACCCTTTTCTATGTTACATACACATAGTCTTCACAAAAATCTAAATTATATCCTTTCAATCTAGGTAACTAATCCTTCAAAATTTGCATACCCTTTTGGCTCATGTGATCGAGCCTATTGTGTAATAAAGTCACATCTACATCTCTACTAACTAAATTACAATAATCATCACTACTTGATAAATATAAGGTACCAACATTCTAACCTCTTGCTACCACAAGAGCACCCTTGGTCACCTTATAATAATATGCTATGAATGTCACCATACAACCTTCACTACCTAGTTGTCCTATGGATACCAAATTCCAACTCAACTTAGGCATGTGCCTGACATCCTTAAATAACCAAGTTTTCTCATTCTACATCTTGATCTAAACACTTCCTTTTTCTATTATGCTATAAGGATCATCATCACAAAGGTAAACGGGTCCAAAATACCCTTGAACATAATTAATAAAATAATTCCTATATGGTGTAGCATGAAAATAATCCCTTGAATCTAATAACTAAGACTAAACAATATTGTCAATGAAGAGAATTAATAAATCCTAACAAACATTACCTATTGCAACATTCACTTCCTTGGTGTCTTCTTGATTTTTGTTCTTGTTCTGAAGAGACCAATGATCTTTCTTCACATGCCCAATCTTTCCATAGTGCCAACATACCATCCTGGCCCTTGATTTTGACCTTTTAGGACCATTTGATTTTCTATGCTTTATTTTTCCTCTAAACTTTTGTCTCCCTCTATTCTCCATTGCCAAAGCATCACTCGAAGTAGAAGTCTCCCTAGAGCTTTTATATTGTATTTCCTCACTAAGGATTACTCTTATGACATCCTCAAACTTCAACTTGGCATTATTAGAGATCGAGTTGCTCACAACCATTACTAGGCTATTCCAACTCTCTAGTAAGGAACACAAAATAAGCAAATCTCTAACTTCATCATAAAAATCTATTTTTATAGAGTTCAACATACTCAACCATATTAAATTCATTCAGCTGATCAACAACTTAACTATTTTCAATCATATTCATATTAAATAACTTTTTCATTAAATATATTTTATTAGAAGCAGAGGGTTTCTCATATAACTTCCCTAATGCATTAATGAAACCTTCTATGGTATTCTCTTGTGATATATTAAACATGATCAAAGATGCAAGGCATAACTTAATGGCCCCAAGTGATTTTATGTCAAGCAGCTCCCAAGCCTCATCTATCATACTAACTGGTTGCTTTACTTTTTCTGCCAGTAGAGCATGGAGGTCCTTCTAATAAAGGTAACCCTCCATCTACATCTTCCATAGACCAAAGTTATGTTCATTGAAATTTTCAGCCTTTGATTTATGATCATCAAACATAGATCCCACTTGAACTAATAACCCTTCCAATGATTCAACACTTCAACAAATATGACTTGAAGCTCTGATACCAGTTGTTAGGAATAAATACAAAAATTTATGTGAAATAATTTCATAGAATCACAATAATATATATAAATAAAGATACATAAAGAACAAAAATAAACATGCATAATAAGAAGACCAAATTTAACTTGGTTCACCCAATGTGGGCTACATCCACCAAGAAACACTTGCTTAGATTTTATTACAAGCCACCAGAGTACAATTACTCTCAGATCTATCTTCACAATTATAATGCACAAATATTATTTAGAGCTATGCTCAACAAACCCTCCTTAGTTCACACCTAAATTCACACACCCTATTCTACCTTCTCAACCCCTAATTCTCATTATGTATTACTTATGAAATATCCATCAATACATAATACATAAAAAAAGAGGTATTACAAAATAATGGGTACCAAAACCATGGGAAGAATCAACCCAAAATGGTTTCTCATTAAAAGGGGTCTATAAAATTTAAAATACATATAGAGTGTCAAATACATTTAAAATATATATTATTTGAAAATACATTGTAATTTAGAAATAGGATTCACAACACAACATTTTGATCAACATCTTCAACATCAGGTCCTTATTAGGGTTCTAAAAGGGTTTAAACCTATTTCCATTCTTAAAAATCATTCATAAATCATAACCCCTCAATTCAAAAACAAATGCCTAAAATTTTGAGTTAGGACCCTTACCCATCTAACATGAATAGATTAGGTTTCGATGTAAAATTTTGATGAGCTAATGAGCACAAGAAAATCCTTCTCAAGTGTAGAACCCTTCATTCTAAGCACTTGAGAGACCTTAAAACAACTTTTCATTCCTTGTCCTTCAAACTATACCTCAAATTGCATGAACAAACTTGAAACAACATAACTCGCCTCTAAAAATGCTTACATGAGCTCAAACATCTTAAAATCTGATCATGACCCCTCATTAGGCCACACTCTCTCTCTCTCTTTGTTCTCTAGACGTTGACCTAAAAATTTCATTAGGACCTAAAATTGACCTTCATGCCTCTTTCCATGAACTCTCCACCTTAATCACATACTAAAAAATAATCTCTCATGATTAAAAACTTCCATATATCCTTCACATGATTTGACAACAGATCATGATACTTCATTAGGCTAGGTGGGGTCTAGAAGTGGTTTAGGTGTAGACGTGGTCTGAAGGTCCTGCCCCTATAGACTCACCCTGAGACTCTCATGAGTGATCCAATGCCTCTCATACATACTTAATCAACCTCATACAACCACTCCTTCTATGTGTACTCATCTCACCAAGCCATCATGCTCATACCTTCTTACAAGGTCTTTTCATACCATTACTAGGCTTAGGCTACTCAAAGACATGTAGATTCATACAACCATAAGGAATTAGTTGCCTTTAAATTATCTCTTTTAACTTCAAATTCTCTTTTATGACAACATTCTTTAGTGAAAACACTCCATCAATGCCATTTTTCACATCAACACACTTCCAACTAGGCACACTTTTTTAATGGCATCAACCTTATGAAAGATTTACAATTGACATTGATGATAATACTCAACAATCTCCCCCTTTATAATTTATGGAAACCACTGTCAAAAAATTATCTCAACAATCAAATTTTACCTCATTTTGAATGTTCTCCCCCTTTGATATAAATGACAAAGTGATGTCTACGATTCCTTGGATCACACTCCTTACAACCAAAATAGTCAACACATAGGAATATGAGTTTATGAGTCATAATACAAACATTATCCCCTATCCACATGCATACCTTCTTGGAACAACTCACTTTTTCTTGGAGATAATGAACCACTTAATTAGATCAACCTAAGTACTTGGTTTCTTCAATGAGTTCTAGGGGTAGGAATTTCACCCAATTCCTATATTAGGTGTTAAAATGTTACCTTTGGAAGTGGTTTGGTCAAAATGTCTAAAATTTGATCCTTTGTAAAAACTTATTCAAGTTTGACACTTTGTTCACTTACCTGCTCTGAGAAAATGATACCTAATGGGAATTTGCTTAGTCCTTGAGTGCATGAAATAGTTTTTTGAGATGCTTATAAAACTTGTATTATCACAATAGATAGGGTTAGGACAATCATAATCCATCTTTTAGTATCTTAGGGTCTATCTAATCCATAGGATCTGAGTGTAACATGAAGCTTATACAACATACTCAACCTCACAAGTGGATAATAATATTGATGGTTCATTCTTGATTATGCATGAAACTAGGCACCCACCTAAGAATAAATCTCCTCCATTGGTGCTCTTCCTATCATCTATACTTACTACCTAGTCTGCATCTATATAAGCTATCAAATTGAACTCTTTGTTCTTTAGATACCAAAAACCATAATCCATAGTCCCCTTGAGATACAGGAGTATCCTTTTAACCACTTACAAATGATTTTATTTTGGATTTTCTTGAAACCTTCCCATAAGACCTACTAATTTCATGATGTTAGGTCTAAAGGTAGTGGTGTATAACAAACTTTCAATCATTGACCTATATGACATCTGATTGACCTTTATAGACTCATCTTCCTTGTTCAACTTACACCCAATGATTATAGGTGTACTAATAGACTTGAAATATTATTTCTTAAAATTATTCAACATCTCTCTTATGTACTTGGCTTGTGAAATGAATATACCTTTTTTAGATTGAGTGATTTGTAACCTAAGAAAGAATGATAATTTTACAAACATGGACATCTCAAACTCTTTCTTCATCACCTATGTAAAGCCCTTGGTCATGTTCTCATTATTTCCACCAAAGATAATGCCATCCATATAGACAAATAATATCAACTGATGGTCAAATTCTAACTTTAATTATAGATTACTATCTACAACTCTTATTTTTAATCCTTAATCCAATAGATAATTATCTAACCTAGCATACCTAGCTCTAAGATCTTGATTTGGATCATAAAAAACATTTTTAAATATTTAAACATAGTCCTTGTCACCTAATAGTGATAACCCCTTAGGTTTCTCTATGTACACCTCCTTTTCCAAATTCCCATTCAAAAAGGTAGATTTGATATCCTTTAGCTATACCTTGAACCCTTTGAGTCTTGCATATGCTATAAATAATCTTATGGCTCCCAATATTGATACTAGTGAAAAGGTCTCCTCAAAGTCTACCCATTTAGCTTGCATATATCCATTGTATACCAATCTAGACTTATTCCTAGTGACTTCTCCATCTTCATCCATATTGTTTCTAAACACGCATTTTATAACAATGATGTCCTTGTCTTTAGGCCTAAGAACTAGTTCCCAAGTTTCATTCTTATTTATTTGGTCTAACTCCTCATTCATAGATCCTATCCAAATAAATTATTTGTTTGTTTTTATAATATTAGTAGGTTAAATCTTAGATAATCGATCAACATTATATTTATTTATATTACTTACTAGTCTTCTCCTTAGTTACATACATGCATTCTTGTTTCCAATAATTTAAGATTTAGGATGATCTTTTTGAATCTATATGAAGGGACCTTTTGAGTCCTATCTCTCGTCAACTTATTATTATTCCTCATCAACCTCTATAGTTTCCTCTTCATTATTGAAGTCTAGAATATCTAAATTATCCTTTGGATGTGAGTGTGATTTCCTTGTCTCATCAATCTTCACATTGGTATTTTTCATTATCTTCTATAACCTCTTGTTATAACATATAAAAGTTGAGCTCATTGATTATTATCCTAATAATATACCTTCATTAGATCTAGAATAAAACTTTCATAACTATTCATAATTTCTTTTGATGAAACATTTGCTTCCAAACACTCTAAAGTGTTTCACATTAGTAGGTCTACCTTTCCATAGTTCATAAGGAGTCTTGTTTCTATTAGTCCTTATCTATTCTCTATTAAAAATGTAGACTATAATGATTACTACCTCTCTCTGATATCCATTAGATAATATATAATCATTAATCATAGTTATACCCATCTCTTGAATTGTCCTATTCTTTCATTCCACTACCCCATTTTGATGAGGTGTCTTAGTTACTGAGAACTAATTCCTTATTCCATGAATCTCATAGAAGTCATCAAACTCATTAGACAAAAACTCTCCTCCTATTTCAAATATTAGACACTTGATTCCCACTCTTCTCATTCTCAAGAAGATCCTTGAATGTGTTGAACTTGTCAAGATATTCTAAGTTTTCTTTCAAAAATACTACCCAAGTCTTTCTTGTGTAGTCATCTATGAGTAACATAAAGTAACTATCTAATTGAATGATTTAAATTCTTGTAGGCCCACAAATATTAGTGTGTATTAAATCCAAGGTTATTGTAGTATAATAATCCTTAGACTTGAACCTTTTTCTAGTTTGCTTACCATGTTGACATGGCTTTCAAAGTATATTTGTAGGTGTGGTGATCTTAGGCATGTTCTTCATAGACTTATTAGTGCTTGTCTTAACTAAATTGTCAAATTTTAGGTGATCTAACCTTATATGCCATATCCAAAATTCATCCATATTTATAATAAAACATCTCTTATTATTCATCTCATTCAATACATATATTGTTCTCAGTCCTCTTAGCATTGATAATTAGCCATCTTAATTCATCTCTCCTTATCTCACACCCTCTATCATGAAAGGTTAGTGTGTGTCTTTGATTTAAAATTTTAATTACACTAAGTAGGTTATGTTTCAAACCTTATAAATGTAACACATTGTGTGTCTTAGTCTTCCAATTTTAAAAACTTAAGATACCCTTGCCAAATATATTGGTAGCTAT
Source organism: Torreya grandis (assembly GCA_037957365.1). Taxonomy (NCBI): domain Eukaryota; kingdom Viridiplantae; phylum Streptophyta; class Pinopsida; order Cupressales; family Taxaceae; genus Torreya; species Torreya grandis. The sequence goes on along the minus strand of JARHVA010008611.1, from coordinate 244,154 downwards.
TTTGTCTCCAAACCTCACTATTCCTGTAATATTCTTATTCAATGAGATGAACCTATTTTTATGTCTTGTCATGTGGATTGAAAAACCACTATATACATAGAATTTCATGCCTTCATTTTGAATACTAAAGGCAATTTGAGCTATCATATAATCCACATTAGTCTTATGTTCCTCCTTAACAAATAGTCCATCTTGACTCTTGGGCGCAATATGATCAGTCCTAACTTGCTTTAGCTTCCATACCAATGTTTTACCCTTCTCATTCACTGTATGAGATTCATATATATTTTTGAATATTTATGGACTCATAAATATACTAGAACAAAATATTACAATGTGTCTTATAATATGATAACTATAGCAAACAAGATTTATGTACTTACCTCTTAACTGATCTCTCATTTTCCCATGGTCCCATGATAACTTATCCCTTATTGTATTGGGATACCTAATTAGAATTTTCATGTTGCTAATATTGACTTGTTCTCACTTCTCATGATATTTCTCAAACTTGTTGATCTTGTCTATGATCTACTCATGCTCAACCTTCAAGGAATCTAGCTTTGTCTTTAATTGGTCATACTCAACTTCCTTTGATCTGAACCTTGTATTGACACCTTATAGATAATTATTGAGATCCTTGATAGTATTATTTTATCATCAAGGGAACTTATGAGCTTAGCTTAAATTTATAGTTCAGCTTATCCTTCTTCTCTTTCATAGTATACCTTTTCATCATACATGTTATCTTCTTTTTGATCATTAGACATTTGTGCTTCCTAGGATCACCTTCAAACTGTTAGACTTGCTTTAATAGACTAGGATTAGATAACAAATATTGGAAGAAAAATAATTGAGATGTTGGGTGAAGGGCGTAAATTAATTTATTCAAAACATTCATTTAATTCCACTTAATCATACATGAACCATTCATACCAACATGAACATCTAGCAAACCATAAGCAACCATACAAGATCATGAAACACATTACATATGTGGGAAAACCTCAAGGGGAATAAAAACAATTGATATATATAAATTTAATATATTACTATAATAAAAAAACTAATCATTATTGAAACACAAAATCCACATGGAACATCAACCCCAACTAGTCAAGCACCCACTCAACTAGGCTTTAACAAACACCAACCTATAAGGAGGAACCAAACCCCTAGATGACTTAACACCAACTTAGACACATAAAAAAATGTATCACTTTTTGAAAACTTTTTTTATAAAAAAATATATGATGATTACCTTCTTTATTTCTTTTCACTCTTTTATCCCTTTCAAACTGCCTTATAGGTTTCTTCACTTAACTAGGTCTCTTTAAGACATATTAGGTCATATGACCCTGATATTAATCTATAAAACCCATGTTATATCTTCATGATAATTAATATACACCCATATTATGGTTTATAATACCTACTTCAGATCTTCAAAGTGTTATTTCCTTTGTTTACACTCCCTTTTTCTCTAATTAGTCAAATAAGCCTATTGGGCCTTGTTCTTATACAATCATTTAGTTTATACACCTCTTGGTATGCCATACACACTTGTTTTATTAAAATTAAAATAAGTCTTATAAAAAATTTAATACATTAATAAATCATTATAATAGGTCGTACATAGCTTGAAATATGAAAACGTCTATTAGGCCTTAAGAAGACCTAATTTAATTAGGCCTTCATTAGTACACATTATGCTTTGAACTCCATGGAACACTTTATAAATAAAAAAAGATTAGGAAAAATTTGTATACCACTAAAATTAACCTTAAATAAGTTCATATTGGGTCCATGACACTTTATATCTCCAACCACCACTTGAAGCACACCATTAGTATTGTTATATTAGGCCTTCACACACACAAAAAGGTCTATCTTGAACAATTGAAGATAAAAGTTTATTTAGAAACACAACCATGATAATAAATCACATAAAAATAACCTAAAAAACCTTTAAAATTTAACTAAGCTCATTATACTTCATTACATAGGGCAAAAAGACTCAAAAAAACTCTTGTAACTTACTCACTTAGAACTACCAATTTTCCTTAAAAACTAGTCATGATGACTCAGACCTCCAACACCAATATAGTAATTTTACATGAATTATTATGAATGTATATGAAACTATGAAATATACATACCATATTAAAATATTATCATATGGTTAAGTGGCAACTATTGGTCCTACAAACTAATTTATTGACCTCACTACACAGATCTCACTGAGGCAAACAAGCCATTTTGGCTTCTTCATTTTCACCACTTTAACTAAATTAAAATATTTATAAAAAAAATTAATAGGAAATACCAGTACAAAAAAACATCTCCATTTAATTTTTTTAATCACTCTATCATGATAACACATTCCTAATCACTATTGCTTGTGTTTTTCACTATTTCCATCATTAGGCCTGTTAGCGACTGGCTAACTTAGATGCTAAGTTTAACACACTTGAGGGATAGATACTATCTAGAAACATTAATGTAAATGAAAAATGAGTCTGAAGATTCATCCCCCATCCATTTTAATACTTTGACTTGGTCAAATTTGACTAATATAGTAAATCTCTAAGAAATTAGCACTTTCCTATAACATTTATTCACACACCTGACAACTCAATCACACATAGAGGTGTCTAGGAGAGTTTAATACAACCTAAAATAGCTTAACTAAGTATACCAAACCATTATGGGAAATATTGATCAACATTTTAAACATCAGTTCCTTATTAGGGTTTTAAAAGGGTTTAAACTTGCTTCTATTCTTAAGAATCATTCATAAATCATAACCCATAAATCCAAAAATAAATGCTTATAATTTTAAGATATAACACTTCCTAGTTTACCATGAATATATTAGGTTCCCATGAATTTTTTTTACAAGCTAATAATCATAATAAAATACTTATCAGGTTGATAACCCTTCATTTTGAGTAGTCGAGAGACCTCAAAACAATGTTTCATACCTTATCCTTCAAAATATGACCCCAAAATGCATGAAAAAAATTGAAACAACATACTTAACATTTGATAATCATTAAATGATCTCAAAAATATTGAAATATGATCATGACCCCTCATTAGGCCACACACTCTTTCTCTTTTCTCTCTAAACCTTAACTTGAAAATCACCTTAGGTCCTAAAACTAACCTTCATGCCTATTTATATGCAATATTCACCTTATTAACATAATAAATCAACCTTTCTCTTTATTAATCACTTCCATAAATCCTTGACATGATTTTACAATAGATCATGATACCTCATTATGCCAGGTAGGGTCTAGAGGTGATTTAGGTACAAACTTGGTCTAAAGGTCCTACATATATAAAATCACCATAATGATATTATGAGTGATCCAAATCCTTTCATACATTCTCGAGATACCTTAAACAACCACTCATATCTATGTGCACTCATATCACCAAGCCACCATGTTCATACCTTCTTATAAGGTCTTTTCATACCATGATTAGGCTTAGGCTATTCAAAAACCTATACCTTCATGAAATCATAAGGCATTAGTTACCTTAAAATTATCTTTCATGACAACCTCATTTATTGACAACACTCCATCAATTCCCTTTGTCACATAAACACAGTACCAACTAGGCATACTCTCTCAATGACATCAACCTTATGCAATACGTACCATTGAAATCAATTATAGTAATCAACTATATATGTTTTGAAGGTGATGAAATAAATTTAATAATGATGGTACACATTTATAGATGATATCCATAGGCAATGGATAGATCAAAGGACTAGTTTTCAAATGCCACATTCAGTGTATCCAGACCCTGTACACAATCATAGACCTAATGAATAGTTTTGAGAGGTTTGAGTGTTTTAGGGTGATCTAATTATTTTATATAATTTTAATTTGGTTTATAATCTCATAAAGACCTATTATAACCCACCATGATCTCATTTTGTCCTTGGAAATAGGGGAGATTCCCTCTATTTTGTCTTAGATAGAGGGCATTCCCACTCAAAGCAAAGACTATAAGTATAGTGTGTAGATGTTATAAAGATAACACAAAGATTATTTTATGATACAAGAGGGTGTGTAATGTTTATTTGAGATTGAACCAATGTGTAAAATTCCTCATAGTCCTGAGAAAGCACTTAGAGGAAGTTTTATGTCATGAAATAGAGGTTAGACATATTATGCTTAGAGTAGGGCTAAGCCCTATAGGGGTATGAGATAAATTATAAGTAAATATTAACCTTATAATAAATTTTATAACATTTAAAGGAAGGCATTATTCTATTTAGATGAATTGATATACAAATGGAATCACAGAGGGGCCATTTTTGGGTTGAAATTACCTAAGGGGTACACAAAATGCATTACAGAGCTCAATAGGCCAAATTATCTTTCTCACACCTATAAAGATAGTTTTCATGGTGAATAAAGGAGTTTGGGATATTTGAGGAAGGTCATGAGCTAAAAATTAGTTGTATTTTTTGAGAGTTTCAATGTCTAGTTTTTATGAATAATCCCTAAGAGCCTAAACTTGATAAAACCCTCCTAAAACCCTATCTTTGACTTGATGGAGAAGATACTATTGGATATGAAATAAAATGGGATATTTTATCCTAAAACTTTTTCTATACTTGTTTAAAAATCTCCTATGTTCCTTTCAATCCAGTTGGTTTATACCCTACTTATATGAAAAAGCCTAAAATAGGGTTTTTTGTAAAGATTTGTCTTATTTTAAATGTACAGATGATATTTGAAAAATGAGAAACATTTGAGGTGGTCAATTGGGACCTATTATAACTCTACATATTAATTTATCACATACTAATAGCCTAAAAAAATCTCTACTAAGTCACTCATTTTAGGTAGTCTTTGACAGAGATTGAAGATAAAAAGTGATTGCCTAGAGAGAGGATGAGAAGTTTAAAATTGGACCTTTTTCAAGTCTAAATCATGGAATGGAAGATATAGAGACTCGATGAAGGTGTCCTAACACCTCTTCCATATATTTTATTTAGAAAATTAAGGCCACTTGGGTGACAAATTTGAAGAATGAGGCCAAAAAAGCTCATGAATGATTATAGATGGTGAGTACAAATGTCCAAAATATGGATAGTAGTTAGGGATACATATGATGACTATCAAGTCATGTTTCTAATCCCCCTAAATTATTGAATAGGTGTAAAATATCCCTAGTGTAGTTTTGAGAAATCAAGAGATGCTTAATCATGAAGGCAGTTTCAAGAAGGTAACTAAAAGGTATCTACACCAATTTTGGAGAGTTTGATGCTTTAGATGGACATTTTTACAAGAAGACATTCTATACCTATATCCTTAAATTCATTTTATAAAATTCAACTAGTTTTCATGTCATTACATATGGAATTTTAACCCTTGATCTCCACTCTCTTCTCTTTCTTTTCACATTCTATAAATGCAAGCCATTTTGGATCTTGTAAGCTAATTCCACACTTGGTATGGAAAAGCCCTATTGGTTTGAGATTATACTTTGCATTTGAAATAATTTTTTCAATTTGGTTTTTATCTCATAAACATCTTGTCTGTGTGAAGTGGTGTGTAGTGAAATGTCAAGTGATTAGCATATATCTTGATTTCTCTTTCTCTACCATGTTTGATGCAAGTTGTTCGCACTGTAACATTTGGTATATATTTAAGTGTAAGGAGTAGCCTGTCAGGAAAACCTAGAACAATAAACATGCTCTGATCCCACTGTGTCAGGATCTTGCTCAACCAATTAGAGCACATATGATTACTTCTCGTATTAACAACTAAACACAGAATTTAACCAGAATCAATAAGTAACTAGAAATATGAAACAACACAGGAATTGAGAGACAATACACAATTGTATTAATAATCACTCAAAAGAATATACAATAAAGAAGATGCCACTTCTTCTTCCACCTCAAAGGTTTGACACACCTTAAGACCTTCTTCCCTCTCTCTCTTGGTCACAACAATCAATTCCAACATAGAATTGATGTTCACCTCTCCAACCAGTCAGTAACATGCTACCAGTTCACCAAGTACACAACCATACTCCAAGTAGATCTCCTGCTCTCTACTGCTACCTACAAATCACTAGACCTTACTCACCATTGTAGATCTCCTATAGAAAGTCATGTCCATATGCTGACCAAGATCATACACACACGAAGAACCCTTCTGATTTTCTAAACTAGTACCCACCTTGGTACTGTGGCACTAGGAGGAATGCACCATTGCTCTCTTCTCTCTGAAGGAGCTTATTGCTCTCTTACTCACTAGCTATAAGTTTACAATACAGCCCATGAGTCCATATATAGATCTCATGCTTACAATAATTAGACTAACCTAATTACAATAATTAGACACACAAATCAAGACCAAAAATAGCCTTTGCATGTAAACACTCAATTTAATGAACTAACTATCCATGGAACAAGTAGTTCTGGAACTGCCACAAGTGACCGACGTCAGTCCCTATCTGCCTGGAGGTGACTGACGTCAGCCGACATCCTACTGATGTCGGTTTCCTTCTTGTCCATCTTGCCGTCATCGATTTCCATGTGCACTACACTCTGTCGACGTCGGTCTCCCTAGAACTCAACAACTTCCTCCCTATTTGCATGAGTTAAAGCTTTTAGCTCCACATCCTAACAATCTTCCACTTGGAGATAAATAGTTGTAACTGTACCTATACCTGTACTCTGCCTAATTTGTACCCTGGCTTGTATCCCTCTTCAAGATCAATCCTAAAGACTAACCACCACACCCTATGATGTTCTAACCTTTGTGCCTTTGTCATCCAAGTAACCTGCCACATCCGCATCTACAAACCTATGTAGAAAATAACTTGACCCTGCATAGCATGTTGACCTACTGCTAATCCCTATAAGAATCCATTGAACTGCCCTTCAGTACCTCTTCCTCGAATTGGCTCCATACTTTCTGACAACTCTCACTGCTTGGGAAAACTCAGGTCTACACTAGACCTCATGTGATTTCAAACCCTGTTTCAAGCTAAGCTTGAACTATCTAGCCCTTGGTATGCTTTTTGATTCGACATCCTGCATCATGAACCCTGCCAACACCATCTTCACATCAGCTCCTACTAGAGATTAAATCTCCATGTCTATTATGCCAAAGAATTTCACTGCTCTAAATTCTTCATGACACACCTCTAAACTAACCTTACCCTTAACTTAGCAAATCCCTGTATGTATAAAACCTACTAGCAAATTACCCACATACAGTAATTGGATAATGTCGTGACTCATCATCCACTTGGTAAGACAAACACAATAGTTACACTGACATTGACTAAAGCCATGCTTAGTCATCCACCTATCAAACCTGTACCACTATCCTACATCTTCCTCAAGACCATATGCATTGGCCTTCTATCTCATGTATCTATCCACTCTCTTCTTTAACTTGGGAATCCATTTCATCTCTCAGTGCTTACTTCCAGCTGACAAATCTACCAATAAATACCTATTTAGTTCTTCTCCAAGGACTCACACTCCTCATCCATGCCAAGCTCCTACTGTATCTGGACTCTACCTGCATTACCTCTTCACATCTTCCTTGTTCTTGACCATCAATAAGCAATATAAAGAAGGTGAACAATGAATATGAGGTTCACTTACCCTTTCTAACCTCAACATGAGCATTTGAGACTTGTTGACAGCTTGCTATCTGCCCACCATCCGTACCAGTGATCAATCTTGACCATCTCCCAGTCTATTTCTGACTGATGTCAGCTCCCTGTACTGACCCTGACTACTGATGTCGTCTCCCTAGCCGACGACAGTGTCCCTTCTATCAACGTCAGTTCCTTTATGGCTGACGTCGATCTTCCTATTGCTGACGTTGGTTACTGTCTGATCGATGCCAATACCTATGTTCATCTATGAGTGATAAATTTTTATTTGCGAGCTCTCCATTGATCAAAATCCTAATCAAATCAACCCTGCTCTGTTCAGAATAATTCAGTCTCCTCACCTGATCTCTATCCGTCATCTCCTCCATGAACACCAAGGCTTTCTAGTTCTTTATCTTGTCAAAGACATCTGACTTCTGCTTTAGAACCTGCATTCTCCTCCTACATATGTGACTAAGCCTATGAAGCCACATCTCTGCAACAGAAGGTGAATCAGCAATATAAGTAAATAGATAAAGGATACCTACTTTCTTACCACCATCTAATTCAAGTATATCCACTGTGAGAGTTACAGTGCATCTCTCATCACCCAAATTTCTTGAAGAAATTAGACTTATCTCCAAGACTGGTGCCTGCATGACTTTCTTCAACCACTGTGTGTCATCTGTCTATAATTTCAGCTTCACTTCCCCTTCATCAATCATTTGACAAGGCTCTCCAACCCTTAAATAAATCTCTCCAAAGTCTCCAAAGACATACCCATGAAAAGATGCTATATTTCAGGCTACATGGAAAGAGGCAAAATAATCTGTAAACAAAGATTCCACTTTATCCAAAACATCCTGTGCAACATCACCTGCAACATATGCTTCTACACGTTGATCTTCTACCGACCAACAATCTCTTTATACCTGCTCTTTCTTTCCATCAATCAGACCATTCGTGTTATTCAGTTTCTCCATTCGTAGCTTACTTTCTTTTGCCATTGCTATACTCCCACTCAATCTAAAACCCCTGTGAGTGACCTATAATCAAAAAACACTACCAGATCTGAAACCACCTGTTAGTCAACCCAACTTGAAGCTCTGATACCACTTGTCAGGAAAACCTAGAACAATAAACATGCTCTGATCCCACTATGTCAGGATCTTGCTCTACCAATTAGAGCACATATGATTACTTCTTGTATTAGTAACTAAACACGAAATTTAACCAGAATCAATAAGTAACTAGAAATATGAAACAACATAGGAATTGAGAAACAATACACAATTGTATTAATAATCACTCAAAAGAATATACAATAAAGAAGATGCCACTTCTTCTTCCACCTCAAAGGTTTACCACACCTCAAGACCTTCTTCCCTCTCTCTCTTGGTCACAACAATCAATTCTAACATAGAATTGATGTTCACCTCTCCAACCAGTCAGTAACACACTGCCAGTTCACCAAGTACATGATCGTACTCCAAGTAGATCTCTTGCTCTTTGCTGCTACCTGCAAATCACTAGACCTTACTCACCATTGTAGATCTCGTATAGAAAGTCATGCCCACATGCTGACCAAGATCATACACACACGAAGAACCCTTCTAATTCTCCAAACTAGTACCCACCTTGGTACTGTGGCACTAGGAGGAATGCACCATTGCTCTCTTCTCTCTAAAGGAGCTTATTGCTCTCTTACTAGCTACAAGTTTACAATACAGCCCATGAGTCCATATATAGATCTCATGCTTAAAATAATTAGACTAACCTAATTACAATAATTAGACATGCAACTCAAGACCAAAAATAGCCTTTGCATGCAAACACTCGGTTCAACGAACTAACTGTCCATGGAACAAGTAGTTCTGGAACTACCACAGGTGACCAACATCGATTCCTGTCTACCTGGAGGTGACTGACATCGGCCGACATCCTGCTGATGTCAGTTTCCTTCTTGTCCATCCTACCATTGTCAGTTTCCATGTGCATTGCACTCTGCCGATGCTGGTCTCCCTAGAACTCAGCAACCTCCTCCCTATTTGCACCAGTTGAAGCTTTTAGCTCCACATCCTAACATAGCCTTATTGTTTAAAAATGACCTTGGGTTCAATAACTTTAAGTATTTACATGCATATCACCTCCATATTTAAAATACTAATGTTAGAGTAATTCAAGATTTGAGACTACTATTGTGAGTTATGTTTCTTAGTGAACCTATATGATAATCTTGTGGAGATATTTTTGGTGTATCACCTCATTATATTAATATATTTTTGTGTTACTTATATCCCTTTTCATTCAAGTAAATAGTTAGTGTAGGTGATAAGCATTTAAGGATCAATCTAGGGAGCTAGCCCTTAAACCTAGAGGTATACCTCCACCATAGGCAACCCACAGGTATAGAGGTATTCCAATGTTGCCCAAATATTAGATTAGGATTGAAACACCAACTATAGGTTTCAAGATTTGGTGAAAAAAATAGCTTCTTAAACCTTCTCTTCTTCTTAACATGTTTAATTAAAAATTATTTCTTCATGTTTAGATCAATTTCTTCTACTCCTTTTCTCTAGTTTTGACACCTCTCAACTGAATCTAATAGGTTCTATTTGACACATCATCTCTTTCTCTTTCAAGGTGTCTAGAGGAATCTTCATCTCCTTAGGCCTATTTTGCACAAAAGTGTCAAAACTTAGATTTGTATTCTTGAACTCATCCAAATATCATGGATGGCCTATCCACATCATATTGGGCCTAAAATAATCCATTTTGAGGCCTCAAACTACCCCCAACAAGTCTTTTTCTACCAAAAGCTCCAAATAAACCTCATTCCTTATAGCCCTAAAATTATTTAGACCTCCTATTTGGAGAAAATTAAAAATTATTTTGAGGAAATGAAAGCATATTCTAGTACCCAATATGGGATTATAGCTCCATATTTAATTTCATATTGTGAAAGTGAGTGGACATATCTTTTTTCCCCTTTCTCTCTCTTAACTAGGCCTCAATTAGGCCTCCCTACCAAGAGAGTTAAAAATTATTATACAATATACCCACACATTACAAACCTAAAAAAATCATGTGTTTCACTTAGACAACATCCTCCCCCTTCTCCATGACAAATGTGAAGTTTTGACTCACTGTATGGACCTATAAAAGAGAAAAATATAGTCATTTTAGCCCTAATCCATACAGTTACATATAGTGACATACCATAAAATGGAATGGGATGATTCTCATGGTATTTTTAAAGATTTTATGGGTCATTTATAAGTCCATTTCATCCATTTGGAGGCATTAAATTTGATTTCTCTCTCACCTAGTTTTTATAGCCCTCTAGGTAGCTTGAAAGTGACTTGGGTTCTTAAGGATGGCTCATAAAGATGGACATATGAATCCTCCAAAAATTTACACAAAATGGAAGTGAATTATCATATTCAAATCTCCCTAGGAACCCAAGGTCCCATGAAAATCCTCATAACCATACCAAACAAAATAATGTGACCTATTGGGCTTGAAGTGAGCATTTTGAGAGGTCTGAGAAATAAAATGGGTTATTGAGAACTTTATTGAGATATTATTAGCTTAAATGACCTTAATTAGGTATGTGAATTCCTAATTGACACATTTAAATGTTCATCTTTCCACACTCCTTCACCAAACTCCTTGCACCCTTATTGATATCGATCTAGGGTTTGCAAGTCAAACTATGTGACCCTAGCTAACTGCTGCACTCTATTTTCTCATTATTAGTAGGTATAAGTGAGAATTGGAGTAATTATATATATATAATTAATCATATTATGAAGGTTATAAATACTCACCCTAACTCTATCTTTACCTCTAACTAGATTCATATCATTCTACTACTAATAGGCCTATGTAAGCTTGAATATGCACTTAGGACTATTTAGGGGTTAAAAATAAGGTATTTCAAACTATCTAAACTCATTTTTGAGTCTTATGGATCATATATATTTGATTTTTACCATTTAAATCATGTTTACTTACCCTCATACTTTATTATCCTCAAATGTGTCCCATACCTTCAAGAGTAGGTAGGCTATGTATGTAAGGACTATGTTGACTAAGTTATAACCCCTAGTTTGGTACTTCAATATCGATTATTATATAGGATTTTAACATAAGTTAATTAAATATTATAACATATTTTATTTAAAAATCACTCATACAAACATTTGTTCTTAGGTTTAGGGATAGTCCTTAGTTCCTTAGGTAGGTTTAGAGATGATTGTGTATATGTACTATGATTGTATGGTCCCTATTTATTATTTTAAACCTTAGAAATAAAATTAATATAAATTAATTAAGAACTAAAACTCTTTTATAACCTTAAAATAGTCATAAAAATCACTTTTATTTTTTGGAGAGTCTTGAGTCATATGAACATAGATCTATAGGTGACTGTTATGGTAGTGTGTTGTTCATTGGAGATGGTCTACAGTATAGGTGTGAGATGAGCCTTATCTAACATTGTAAACCTATTTAAAATATTTAATTAATGATAATTATATTATAAAATATTTTAAACCTATGACATCATAAACCTTTCAATTCAATTTCCATCCTTAACTAGTTGGTCGTAGGTGTTAATATGAACAGTCTTGATTGTGTATGGTACTTGATTGGACTTCAGATAATAATAAAAAATTATAATGGTCCTATTTAAATATAATTTTTTTATTATTTCTTAATACATTTTAAATTCCTTGATAGTATTGAAACTCTTGTACTTTTCCAATATCACTATTAAGGCACATTCTCTCACCTAGTTGTAGGTGGCTATCTAGGAAGTCTAAGTTTGATTATGTATTGTCTTTAATTATCATTCTTCAACATAATTGTTAAATATATTAAAATTTACCTTATAATTTCATTACAGACTCCATATATAATTTTAAAGGCACATTAATAGACCTTTATTTTCATTATTCACACACATACACTCTCATAGGCAATTATGAGGAATAGTCTAAGTTTGTAGTCTTGAACTATGACCTTTCACTACACCATGATTATCTTAAAAGTTATCCAAATAAAGGACAATACCTCAAATTTTATTCTAGGTTCAAATATCCAATTCAATGCATATCCAGACTTAGTATTCATTATCAACATAGTTAGGGTCCTATAGGTACATGTTTTAGGCCTACTAGCTTGTCATCCAACTATCACTTGGATTAGTTGCTTAATCTAACACAATGTTTCATGCTTAAAAAAACTTCAAAACACATTTATAACATGAAATTTCTCAGAGTTACAAACATACATGCCTTTAAGAGGTAGTTGTCTACCTATGTATTTGAGGGGTTGGAAAGTGACACATCAATGTTATGATTGAAAGGTCATTGTATTTAATTACATTAGAATAATATATCAATAAATATAACTCTCAAAATCTTGTAGATTCATATTCAATCAATCAAATGACCCTCTTATGTAGAGCTATAGAAAATATAGTCCATAAACGATGAATGAAGGTATGACTTTCTATTCAAAATTGTATGAAATACTTAGGTGATAAATAAGACATGAATGGAATGAGAGAGTATTATATGACCATGAATAACCATTCATATGCACTAGACCACTTGGATAACCTCTTCAACATATAGAAGTTACTGGTCACTTGTAAACTATTCAAGAACCACTTTTCATGCCAAAAAGATATGAAAACATGCCAAGAACATGAGTTAATGTGTGTGAGGAATATAAATAAATTTTATAAGATAATCAAACTATTTTTATATATCCAATAATTCATAATTTATTATGGAGTTTCTCTAAATGCAATATGTTGGGTTTTATGCTTTCAAAAATCAATCTAGGCTTCTAACGATTGTTCATAAATATAAGAGAACCAATAAAAAAAGTATAATCCAATAGGGGTCCCAAAATTTGGCCAAAATATTATCCCCAAACTCAAATTGTGCAACATGTACCATCTCCTTGAAATTGGCCTTCACTAGCTTGTGAATGAGGTGATGGGAAAGAGAAGAAGATTTATACAACTGTGAAAATTAAAACTTCATTCCAATATTTTTATTGACTTGTAGATGATGAAAGGATTTTTTAAAGATGTTTTCACTTACACATGACTTCCAAAATTTCATACAACTTCTAACTCCTTAAAGTGATGTTGAATTTCAATAAACTAGACTTTTTCTAGCATGATGAGAGGTGTGGTAGTTGAGTAACTACTCCAAGATTATTTTAAGGTGTTTGGTATGAATTTGGCTCTTTTAGGACTTTGAAATATATCAATGTTATCTAAAATCACATTTATATGCATTTTAAATACCTCCAAGGCTACAAGTGAACCTCAAACTTTCCAAAACTTCATGAAACATTGTGAGAATATGTTTAAGACATAAAATGACATTAATTGACCCCTAATTGGGTATGACACAACTTGACCATGACCTATTTTCTTAGGACATGCCTAAAGAACTATATCACTACAACATGATTTTACTTTAACTTCTCCACACTAACCTTTAACCATGTTAACAATGTTAAATTAAGACCCTAGGGACCATATAAGCATGATATGAACACATGACAAGACCATGAAAAGTTTGAAATTAGAGGGGGTGACCAAATTTGATTTGGATCAAATTTGGTCAAAAGTACCCATGTACACACAAAGAAGAAAAAATAAAGGAAGTAAGAAATTTAAGATGAATCCCCCAAGTACAACTTCATTTACCCTAAGTAATGCTCATAACTAAAAATAATAAGGGGAATCTAAGGGCTTAGTGAATATTTCAAGAACCTGCTCAGTTTTAGGAAGAAATTTCAATCAAATAATTCCATTATGGACAAGTTTTCAAATAAATTTCATGTGTAACTCAATATGCTTAGTGTGTTTATTTCTATAGGGTTGCATTCAATTTGAATAGAAAATTATTTATCACACCAAATAAAATGGGATTAAGCTAAGGAAATTCAAACTCAACAATTAATTATCATATCCAAATATCCCCTTAGCTATCTTTAACAACACCTCTATATTCTACTCAGTGAATGAAAATGCAAAAAATAATTTCTTATTGCATGCCCATGCAATAGGATCGAGGCCAAGGTTAAAGATAAATCCAAAATTAGATTAATAGGTATCAACATGTATATCCCAATTTGATTTTTTGAATACCTTAATCTCTAAATAACCATTTATTGTATACTATATCCAAAATTTCAAAGTGGCATGTATATTGCACAAACTATACTTGGCTACTTTACAATGACACTCATGAGGTTCAAGGGAAAACCGTTGCATAAGGTTAGCATCAAATATGATATTGAGATGCGTATGTGTCAAATATAAAATATTTCCTATTAAAAATCTATATATTTTAGGATTAACCAACTTAAGCTTGAAACTATTAGTGAACTCAATACCTAATTAATATGGTATGGGAGCAGGGTTTCAATCAACCATGGAGAAGTGGTGAAGTAGATATGTAGCATAATTTTCTTGGCCAATATAAATTCCATCATGATATTGATGAACTTTTAAGGCAATAAAATAGTATATAAATCCTATATTTATCATATCAAACCCTACCTTCAACTTATTATTAATGTCCTAAATTAAGGTATCTGAACTACCTATGAGGATGAGGTCAACAACATATAGCACCAAAATTAAAATATCTTCACATTTTTTGAAGATGTAAAAGATATGATTAGACTCACCATGATATAAGCCAAAATATAGTAACAAACTATCCATCTTATTGTACAAATCTCAAGGATATTATTTGAGGCCATAAAGATAATGATTTAGTTAGAAAATAAGTGAAATATCTTGCATGAGGCCTTGAGGCTACTCCGTATAAATCTCCTCTTAGATATCACCATGCAAGAAAGCACTCTTCACATCCATTTGGTATACCATCCATTGATGTGATGCAATTATAGAGAGAAAAAAGCATATAAAATCTTTGTAACAGAATAAAAATTCCAAGAGTAATTACCCCTTCAACCTGTGAGAATGTCTTAGCTATAAGACAATCCTTGTACTTGTCGATAGTACCATTTGCTAAAAATTTGGTCTAATAGCCCCATTTATGTCTCACAATTTTTTTTCCCTTATGAATAGGCACAAAATCCAATGTGTTCTTCATTTTAAAATAATACTCTTAATACATGGTAGCTTCCCACTCAGGTTGACTAGTCTCCTTAGAAAATAGAATTGGATCGTTATTAATTTCATTATGTAAAATAAAAATACTAGAAGTTTGAGCTTAAGTATGGTGTGGATTATAAGGATCAAAAATGAAATCACCAACTACTTGCAAATTATATTGTGCCCAATTGGACATCTATTGTGTAAGATGAGGAAGCATAACAAATTTAACATTTGTGCATTCATCAATATCAGGAAGTATGCCCTCCCTATCATGTACATAACATATTATCAAGGATGGATAAGACTCAAAATAATACCAAATGAGTGATATTATCATCAAGTCTAACATCTCTTTAAAATAATACATCATGTGTGATAGGATAAAATAGGTAATATGCCATCACATTCTTATAATTTCCAATAAATATGAACTCTTGGCTCTTCTTATCCATATATTTATGCTTGTCATCAAGAACAAAAACCCAAAATGTACTTATAAAGACATACAATCCATTAACATTTGTATTTTTTCCTAAACAATATTATTTAAGAGTCTTATTCACCATTTCCTTATGGGGAATGATGTTTTGGATGTAATGTGCATAATTAATAGATTCAACACAAAATTGAGGTGTTAATTCCTTTGTCTGTATCATAAAACTTTCCATTTCCTTTATTTTTATACTCAACAACACTATTTTGCTAAGGGTTGTAAGGCACCATGTATTGGTTTTAAATTTCATGATCTATATAATAAGCGTAAAATGATTTACTTACATATTCACCCCCACTATATATGCAAATTTCTTCCAAGTGAAGCCATGATTACTTATATACAAAGGCCTTGAAGTATTTGAATTTATATTAAACTTCAATTTTATACTTTTAAAATACATCCAAGTCCTCCAAGCAAAATCATCAATGAAGGTTAGTAAATATTTTGCACCCAAAAATGAATGACTGGGAAAACTCATCAAATCACCATGTAATAACTCTAGTGGAGCCTTAGCTCTTTGAGTTTGTCCCTTTGGAAAGCAATATTGGTGTTTTTTCCTAAGCATGCATCATGTATAAACATCATAATTATTGGAGACATTACGAAGGCATGCCACCATGTGTTGGTAACTCAGCTACTACAGATACCTTTAATTGAGATGACCAAAATGTTCATGCCATAATTTTCTCATAGTGTTAGCATGAAAAACTAGAGAATAACCTATTGAGGTTTTATATTTATCAAACACATAAAAACATGAACTATGGTCCACAACACATGTTGGTACTACATCCTTTGGATCACTCAATTCTATAATTAAAATACTATGTGGAGTAAGCTCCAATGTTTTTACACTACCATAATTAGAAAATTTATAAATGGACTATAAGTTTGAATAAATCTTAGGAATAAGGAGTACATAATTGATGCACTAATGTTGCATATCAATAGTGTCAAAGACCAAAACTTAAACTGATAATGAATTACTCATGATAATCTAGGAAATGTTACAATCAAAAAGAGAACTCAATATAAAATGAGAATGGGTTGGATAATTATAGGCACCAGAATAAAATATCCATCTATCTAACATGGGAGAAGATGCTCTATCAAAGAATTTTTTCTTTCACTATGGTATAAGAAGGTGAATGTCTAGTAATCTTGTTTTGTTTCAATGTTGCATCAAACACTTCCATTTTTGGATAACATATATACTCAGGATGCTTTGTTTTGATAAAATATGGGCATGGATTATAAGCTTTCTCTTTTATGATTGAGTTTTTGGTTTGACTATAATTTCAAGGTTTAGAGGAATCAGTAGTGGAATCCAAAGACTTGTTTGATTTCGATAGTTTATTAGGAGGTCCTAGTTTATGTTTTCTGTTCTATTTTACCTTAGGATGATTTGCCATCAAATCATGACTTGAGCTAGGTAAGGCATTTAGTGACATTGGTTTTTTTTTCATGAGATAACCTTTCATGAAATAGATCTAAACATGGCATTTTAAAATGATCTCCTAGGGCATCCATAGTAGAATAGAAAGTAGAGAAAAATACATTGATTAGACCTTTTAACTTTGATATAACTAGAAAAAATATAACAATTATCAAATTTTTATTTACTACCATGTTTTAACTGAGCTCTAAGTTATTTAAATTTTATTAGAAATTCCTCAATAAAGGGAAAATTACAAGGAGACCATGAAATCAAATTTATATCTAAATAAAACATTTTGAACCATTTGATTTTACTGAATAACTTTTTAAAAATATCCCATAACTATTTTGTATTTTTTGGATCAATGATGTGGAACACCAAATTATCTGACACATTGAGGGTTATTAAACTAGGATTTTTGTCTTTCTTTCACAAATACAAGTATTTTTATTTCTCTGAGGTGAATGCTAAAATAAAGTTTTAAAAGACTCTCCTTAGACCTATATATTGGAGTAGTTGATGCATTTTAGGATTCCATACATGGTAATTGGTCATGTGAAACATTTCAAACAATATTTCCTCCACTACATAATAAGAATAAGGAGAGAAATACAATCTCTACATTTATATATATATATATATATATATATATATATATATATATATATATATATATATATATATATATATATATATATATATATGTAGAGATTGTATTTCTCTCCTTATTCCTATATATATATATATATCATCCCTAGAAATAATTATCTTATTTTAACAATTTGCATCTTTTGCAATACAAAAATAAACACCCCAAAAATAAAAAGGGTGCAAAATTTTCACCCCTTACAAATAAATATCTAATATCTTACATGGAGTAGAAATTATATTCTCACATTGTTTCTAATTATGTATTCATGAGTTAAAATGTTTAGTTTTAAATAAAAAAGAGAGGATAAAAAAAAAAACTTATGTAAATCCTTACTAGTATTTGTTCGGTTCAATAATCTTAGATTATTATAATTGAAATAAAAATACATTAAAAAAAATGACAACTCAAAATTCCTTAGGGATATCAAGCTATGAATCAACAAAGGTGAATTTCCAAAGTAGAAGAAAAATCCTACAAGTAAAAAAATTACTTTTTTGAAAACAAATGAAGATCAAAATGATGATATATTAGATTTACCATGTCTTCATTAGAACCATGATTCCATTAAAAAAGAGAGAGGTCCCTAGGCCTCTATTTTCTATTTATGGCCTCTAGAGTGACAACTAGTTTGAGAAACAAAGTGAAATGGTAGGCACTAACCATTACTGGTTTATGGACTAGTCACATGGGTGGTTAGATCTGATGGTTAATATTATAGGTTTGATGATGTTATCAAGGTACAATGTGACATCAATGGGCATGAAAACTAATGCAATGTGGATGGAACTAATATTATGGGCATAGAAATAAATGCATCAAGGTATAACTATGTATTAAAACAAAATCTCAAAAATTGTGCTCTTTTATACATAATTCATTGAGAATGAAATCGATGCAACAGTACTCACTATACAAAATTATAAAACCTCTCCTACATACAAGAAACTTGCAAAACAACTTTGAAGTAAACTTCACTATTTTAGAACATAAGCATGTTTTATATAAAAATGTAGTTTATTGGTCCCTTTAAACACAATGGTGAGGGTTATAAAGCCTCAAAACACACATGTAAAAAATTTCCTACTAAATTTTGGAAAATGAAAAGGAATTTAAAACTATATAAGTTACAAAGATCTATTAACATACCAGAGTTGGAAGGAGGAAAAAGTGATTGTTAATGTCAATCCAAGAAAATAAAACCATAATATTATCTTTTACCAATGAATAATAAACACTGAAAAATGAGGAAACACAAATTGAAATTATTATTGCTTCAAATAATGTAATACAATCCAAAATAATATTTTATTCTTCACATTCTCTCATCCTCATGTGAATTCTATGTAAATGCACATATATATATATAATTAAAACAAAGTTATGCATAGATAAATAATATCTTGGAAATCCTAATATATGGGATAATTCAAATCCCATGAAACTAAATAAATGCTAAATAAAACATATATGTGAACCAAGTTTGTTCAAAAAATAATAACTTGGACTTATTCTTGGAACACTCCCTAAATAAGTTTAACTAGCTTATGTGTGCTTAAAAAAATTAGACTAGTGCCATAAATATCTATAAAAAATGATCTAGTGTTAATAATACTCTAACGCTTATCTAGTGTACATACATCAAAAGTCATCTAAATAAAAAATATTTTGAAAAATATAGGTTGGCCTATTTTTCATATATAACCATTTTTTGAGTTTATTTAAAAAGGTATGGTATAAATACAAATCAAATCTTACTAATTATCCATATATAAAATACCAATCAAACACTTATTCAAGATCATTAAAATAATTGCATCACTAAATTCTATTTTTCTATTCTTTCCTATTCCTACATCAATCATAGGATCTATTATATTATAGCTTTGAAGCATTAAAATAACAAACCATAAGCATTATTTGTTAAGTTACAAGTGAGATCATTACATCTCTTGAATATAACAGGTTGTACCCTTGTGGACACACAAACCCACACTTAGGGGGAAATACACATGTCTAAGGCCTCCTTAGAGTATTGATTATATAGGCATCACTCATTAACAAATGGGTTTTTAAGTTCAACTTGACTTCATGAACACACTAACACATTTTTGTAAGGTGACATGACCTAATGTGAAGAAATAGGGGTTGAGACATATACATTCATATAGAACCTATGTGCATGACCTATACATATCAATATAAAAGTTGTATAAAAACCTAACAAGCCCAGGTGGTCACTTCTGATTACATAAAATATATTATAAAGGTTAGAAGCATCAATGTCGTTGTTTAAAAATCAATGGTAGTTTATAGGGATCCATAAATGATATTTATATAATTTGATGATGAGAAATTGATCATCGATCTAACTATTATTACATATTTACATCTTAAAACTAATTTTACATCTATAAACTAGCTAAGTATTATCTCTTCTTTGTGTTTCAATTATCAATATACCAATTAGAATTGTAATTTTTATATTTGATAATTTTATAGATTTAGTATATCAATTTATTTAAATTAATTTAATTGGCATTCTTTAGAATAGATTTATTCATCTATTTAATTAGGCTAATCTAATCCCTTAACACTTATGTATCCAAAATAAATAAAAAATGGTTAAGAATGGTCCACCAGAGATGATTTTTCCTTATTCTCTTGAAGGCTAGATCTAACCCACACAAAACTAGATCACAATACCTTTTTCTCTCTATTCCACCTACACCCATTCCTAAGGTTTACTACATATTGAATCATTCTACTAACATAATTAGAATCAAGGATATTTTAGTTCTCTAAAAACCCAAAGAAAGTAAAAAAAAATAAAATACTTATTTTTATAAGTCACTAAATAACATAAATAATATTTTTTTTTAAAAATTCAATATTTATTCTCAATCAAACTTTTTTAAAATGTTTGTAGGTGGTCACCCATAATACACTATATTAAGATATTAGTTTTAATGTTTATGTTACCATCCTTTTTATTATTATAGTCACCTATATAATACTAAGTGATAACATTCATTTTCCATGTTGCCTCTATATAAATATGATGGCATTATTGAATTCAAATCACTTTAAGAGTAACCTATATAGACCAAAGTCCATAGGCTTTCCCCATCTCCACATAATTCTTCCAAACAGTTAATATATATTTAAATAGAAAGGTATAAGAATATACATTAAAATATAAGAGGATGTGATATAAATTAACACAAGAATATATAAATAGAAGGGGATGGAAAAAAAATAAAAATAAAATGGAAATATTCATAAGTAGTTGGGGGCTATAAAAATTAAATTATTTATGTTGATTCAAGAAAATTATATATTTTTTTTTGGCGTCATGATCTTCCATCCAATGGAGAAAGACCCAATGTTATAGGCAAACTTTATTGCCTAAACCCCCTTGGATTAAGGGGTACCAATGATAATGGATCCTCCTTGACATTTAATTTAAATTCCTTGGCATTCCTTTTACCTTTTGGGCATCCCCTGCTGATCTTTGGTCTTATGTCACATAGAGGGTTGAAGAAAAAATTGCTTATTATATTACTAAGCCTCTTACTCTAGCTGGGAAATTTTAGATCTACTCTAAGGTCTTGATTGTTGCTCATGTTTATTACTCTTCTTGTTGGGCCCCTTCTAAAGCTTCCTATGACAAGTTGGAAAAGCTTCTTTGTGACTTCCTCTGAGCCAATTTGGAAGGACATCAATGATTCACAGAGTGTTTTGGGCCATTTTTTGTAGGCCTAAGGAATCAGGTGGCCTGGGCCTTATTGACATTAGGATCCAAGGCATTCTACTTATTGTTAAGTGGATTATTCAAAGACTAGAAGGAGATGAAGCCTAGAAGATCCTTATCATAAATTGCATTACTTAAGGATCTCTTTTGGGAATAAAGGCATGGTGGGGTCTTGACATACATACCCTCCTCCTCACCCTTGTGCTTGTCAAATTCACTATCTCTTTTGTCATATAAATCATATGGAAGGCTTGGGAGAAACTTAAGTCTTACCTAGTCTGGGTTAGAGATGGATTTAGGACTAGCCTCTCTATTAATTCATAATCTATATGGTAGTCCCATATTCTCAATTTCCAAAATGTTCCCTTTGCCATGATGCCTTAGATAAAAAGTCTAATACTTTTTAAAAAGGTTATTCACCACATTGGAAATCTTTTCTATAAGATATCTCTGGATTGGTTACCCTAGGAGATTGTGAAAGCTAGGTTTCAGCTTAGTAAAGAAGATACAAAATCTCTTTTTGAAATTCAAAATGTCATACATGATGAGTGTCTACACAAAATTTGAGTGTCCTCTTTCACCCTATGGTGGAAAGATTGGAATTGGCCTATTGCCACTCCTTTTTGCCATTATGCCCCCAAGTTGGGATATAATCTTTTTGCTCCCCAACACATCGATACTAAAGTTCTCAATCATTGGTGGAGTCTTGATTATCTTCACCATGTCTGGATGAGGAGATTTAATAATATTTGGGGGGATCTATTGGATCCTAAAAAATCTCACTATGTTTGGATGAGGAGATTTAATAATATTTGGGGGGATCTATTGGATCCTAAAAAATCTCACTTTCTCTGGTGCATTATGTATCATGGGCTCCCTATTAGACACCAGCTCAAGTAGATGGGGGTTCCTAATCCCACTTGTCATGCTTGTTATCACCCAAAAACCATTAAGCACCTTTTTTGGTTTTGTCTCCATGCTCATAATACTTAGAGATGGATTCACTCTCTTTTAAAACCCTTTAGGCCTGAAATATTAACCTAGAAAATGGATCTTTTGGGGGACTCAACCTTACTTCCTACAAGATACAATAGATTTTGATAGATTTTTTGCGCTGATATTTTATTTCAGATCTAGAAGTCTAGAAATAAAACTTATTTTAATCATGAAACTATGGAAATTCTTTTTTCAATTTATAAAAAAATTAATGTGATCTCTAATGTTACCCTTTAGATCTAGAGCCAGATGAAGAAAGTACAGATAGAACTTCACCACTTACAAGAGTTGCTAGATCATTAGGGTAATGACCCTTATGATATTAGTTAGGAGCTACTTGATCACACTCCTCCTCAAGGATGTGGTGGTATATTCTAGTGATTGTGGTCCCAAAGTTATAAGTTTTAGAGTCAGAGGGGTTCCTCTCCTTATTCTCATTAGCCATCTCCTCGATATGGTTTATCTTTTTATGACAGTGGTAGTCAAGGAGGCTGGATGGCTCCCTAGTATGATAGGTTTTTGAACCTAACACTTACCATTTTTATACCTTAATATAATCCTAAATAGTTTTAAAAAACTCAAGAGAAACAAAATGATGTGTGGGAGCCTCTTACCTTGGATGAAGACCCCCCAACTGATGGGGGGTGGGGAGGGAAACCTCAGGAGCCTCCGTCGCCTCCACCACCTACTACCATGTTTGTTGTTGTTACTTAACGATCAATATTCTAGGTTGTGATTTATCCTTTTTTGGTTGTTAGTGCACATGTGTTAGAATTTTTGGCCAGTTTTTCCTTTTAACTGCTTTTGTTGCCTTCTTGGGGCTTGTGTAGCCTAGTATGGTTTTGGGGTGTGAATTTTCCACCCACTTTTTTGTATGACTAGTTATATTTTATTTTGTAAGTTTTTTATATAATATAGTGCACTATTCAATTAAAAAAACATTTGGATTATGTTGCATAATATGGTAATTCTAAACCTTGTATAGAACCATAATGAATTTAAATTTGAAAATATAATCATATTGCATGTAAATGAAACATAGACAATACAAATGAAGCATTTAAATCCTTAATAAAACAAAAAACTTATAAATAAGATTTTTTATTGCATGGATTAAATATTGTACATAAAAAATAAAAGTTCAAATTATAACATAAAAGCTTTCATGGGATGTATAGTCACCTAAATTTGGTATCATACACTTGAAAAGATCTCTTTTTTACATACAAGACATGTGTGTACACATTTGACACTTTCTCACATTCTCTCCTATCCATGTATCTATATTGTTACTCATGAAACCATTTTTTTGTAATTCATACTCAATAACTCCCTAATATGTGTCATAATACTCTATAATCCTAAGAAAACTATTTCCATATTTATATCATCATTTTTTTTATTGATAATGTTGATAATATTCATATGATGGAGGTTATTGGTAGTGTTTGTGTTTAATAAAAGTGTCATAGGACCTTTAATGGCTAGTTTTCAAATTTGAATCTATCACATATGTTTCTTATACATATTTTACATGTCATTTATTAAGGAAAATTAAAAAACAAATTAACTATAAGCACACATAAATCCTAATTCAAATCCTATATAAAAATATTATAGCATATAGAACTTATCTTGGAAATAATTTACGAAATAACATCTAGATTAAAGTGATAAGAATGGATTTTATCTCCACCAATGTCTTCCATCATGTTATATATAAATTATCTTAGTCACCAAATTAAATTCAATGGTTTGTAAGCACATAGTTAATAAAAATTAATTAATAAAATAACAAGGTAGCTAAGAGTTCACATTCCCATAAGTTTGAAATTATATATTATTCACATCCCCAAATTTTTTGAAGAGATATTTTATATCTTGATTTAATAAAACACAGCATGCCCATGATTTCACATTCTCAAAAACATGAGAGTGTTATACCCTTAGCCTATAACATCCATATGGATATATGTAGGTTAACCTATGGCAAAATCTTCATTTCTAATTACATTTATTATTTAGTTAATGCTCTAGGTCAACCTACTTAAGATCTAGAGGTGGGACAAATGGGTGTGAATTGGCCTATTTTTTATATAAGGTTGAGTGTGGCTCACTCAAATCATCATATTCATGAATTAAATTATTATTTTAAGGTTGTGGAGGTTTCCTTATTGAAGTGGATTATCATATATTCATATATTCTACTATATTTTAGTTATATTATGATCTATTTCTTTATATATAAATTAATTTCATTACAAGCAGTATCAGAGCATCGATTTTGAAAAATAATTTTATTTCCATTTTATCTCTCAAACCATTTCAAAATTTTATACACTTTGTTTTCTTTAGGTTTAGAATCATATAAGGCATCCACAATAAAAATTGTGAGATTTGATGATCCATTTTAAAGGAGTTATCACACTTTTAATGTTTTTCCTAAAATCATTATAGAGTCAACAATTTAAGAAATATTTATCATTTTATTAAATTTTTTGAAATATTGAATAAATATAGTGTGGGCTCATTATTGGTGTTTTATTATTGGGCACTGATATCAATAAAAAACACATGGTCAAATTTGGGTCAAAGTTGAAAATCAGGGTCAAGTCTTGTTATGGTAGGATGCAAACTAGGTATAAAAGTAAGAATTCTGAAATTCCAATTAAAACTCATAGAAAATAATATATTTATTTATAAATTATAATTTAAGGTTTTTCTACTCTAGGGTTTTCTTTGGTGTCTCACAAATTGATCTAGATAGAGTATGATCTATGTGGCCTATAGTTTGAGTTGATGAGTAAACTAGACCAGATCAATCAACGATTGGATTATCTCATATACAAATTCATTACAAATTTTAATGTTCATAAAAATCCCTCAAACCAAATTATAATAGATACTAATCAAACTAATTAGGGTGGATCTTTGGGATAAATTATTTCACAACCCAACCAAGGTGGATCTTCTAGTCAACCCAATCCAAATACAAACACACTAAAATTAAGTTCCTCCTTTGAAATGAATTAATAACCCTTCTTCCCCTAAAAATAAATATAAAAATTTCTATATTCATGAATATTCTATCACTACAAAATGTAATGCAATTCATACTACTACTTTATAAATACAAGGTGATCAGATTTTCATGTTATGTAATTATTACAAATCATGAAATGATATTGATGAATAATCTATTGTAACTATGTTTAGAGTAGATAATGAGATAAAAATTATGAGTGAATATTTGAAAACCAATATTATTCCTGCCAACCACATAATTTATATTATGAATACCATAGGTGACCTCAATAATAAAATGTGCTCTCTTAGTATACAATCAATATTATTAAGGCTAATATGAATTAAAATGTCATCATAGGAGATGATATCACATAATATATATTTGAATATAATTATCTCAAATGGGTTTTAATGATTGAATTATAATTATTTTCTAGTAATTGATATCCTATTAGTCACCTATATATACACTTTAATTTGGGAAGTACTCTAATGATGGATGAATTATAATAAAGGCCTTCTACAAAAGAGAAGAAGGATATTATTTAGGCTAGTCATATAGTCTCTCTAGTGGATAATTTCATTATTTTAATATGATATAAGAATATATTTTGTTTAATCATAATAATAAAAGAGATACTAATTTAAAATTTGATCTTAATATTATATAGCAAGATCATGATGAGTTCACTGAGGACTATATTTTACTATTGAAGAATACATTAAATTATTTAATGTATCAACCCACACATTTTAAAAATAAATACATATTTAACAAGGGTCTTATCTCTCAACTCAATTATGAACACTTTACAACTCTTATTTTTCCATTGAGGATATTTATATGGATGTTTTAAACTATGCATTTGATCTCAATTATGAGTCACATAAGGCAAAAAGTTTAAATGATTTAAGACCACCTTAACCTAAGAATTAAATTAGTAACAAGGAATTGGAAAAAAAATATATCATATTGTATATCAAATACTATAATTAAGATACTTAATAAAATTAAAGAATGAAACGACATTGGTTACAAGGCATAAATTAACAAGAAGGCACCTATTGTAAATAAATATCAACCACTTACATTTGAAAGCTTAAAATATTACACATTTCATTTTACATATTTAATTGATAATAATTTAATTAATTTACCTCTTAATTTATATCCCCATCCCCATTGCCTTGAACAAATCAGGGAAAAAACATTTTAAAACTATCATCGTATTAACATACATAAAGATAATGATTTTTATGCATTATGAAAAAGAATTCAACAACATGTAGATAAATGAATTATTAAATATAGAAAATTTGTTGAAGTTTCACTGATATCTCCTTCTCCATATTAATTTATTACTCATCTGATGAGGACCAAGCTAACCTTGGATGTCCCTACAAAGGAATCAATGTTACGTTGGGCTTCAAAGAAAGATGTTATAAGAATAATATATTATTATAATTCAAATTATATATGAATATATGTGTCCTTAGAAGTTCCCATGAAGGAAAAAATTCCCATTCAAACCCTTATTCAAGGTAAATGAAGAGAAATAATTTGTATTAATCACAAGAAGAAACACAATGCATGTGCAACTAGATTTATTAATATTTTTGAATAAAATGAGTTATATTTTCAACAAGAACATGTTGATTCTATATGGAATAATATTATTAATATTTTAATTAGACCTAAGGAAATTTAAAATTTATTACATGTATAAAAGTATGTTGTACAAGGCAATGTTACTTTGGAATGACCATAAATACAATAAATGGCATAATATTTTCATAGCATGAATATTACTATTTATTTCAATTTTCAAGGATGTTTACTTACATATCAGAATTTTAAATCTAATGTGAAGAAAAATATGGTTACATAATATATAATTAAAGTGTTGGTATCAAAATCAAAGAAGGTACTTCAACATCAAGAATAAAAAAAACTAAACAATGTTACACAACAAAATCAAGAAAGGGAACCATGCATTTTTATTCTTGATTGCTTGGTCAAATAAATTTTATACATCAAATATGATTATTATGATGGTTTCAGAGGTTATTTTTTTTACATATATGTATTCTTCTTATTTTCAATACCATTATAAGCATTTTAATATAGTAATAAGTAGATGCATTTTCTCTTCCATCCCCACCACTAGTGAAGATAGTTACTACACCTATTCAAGATTATGTTATCAAGGAATTCATCACACAAATATAGATTCCTTATACATAATTATTTATTTAAGATACTTAGGGACATTCTACATACACCATTAAATAGATAATAGTTGACTTTTCTAGTCTAGATGAGCATTAAAATTTAAATTACATTAGATGGCTATTTAGGAATGATAACATCCAATATCCAATCCACATCCTTGAGTACAATTAGTGATGGATTAACATGTTCCATAATGAACACAAGTACATTATTATCCTATTATATAATTATTACTTTTGAGTGTTAAAATATACTAGACACCATGAGTGATGATGATGAGGGTTATATCACAACACAAGATTTTTAGATTCATATTCATATTATTATCTAATTATCCATATTTTCACTAGTTCCCAGAATGTGACCCTTCCAATATTTTATACCAAAACTCCCTCTAACCATCCCTTAGATTGAATTACTTTAAAGCAATTCCCTTGATAACTATTTTAACATTTTAGGGTTTAGCTTATGTAAATCCTATATTTGATTAAAAGGCTGAGTAGACTAAATCAAGGAAACAATATGCATAAAATATATCCATTGAATTATTATAGAATTGAATAAATTTGAATTTTATAAAAATAGTAATAAATATTAAAAATAAATACTTATCTGAAAAACACCTGATATGAATGGTCTAGTTGCTAAAAATTTTAGATAAAAGCTAGTCTGAGTGTGGTCAATAGGATCCTTGTGTCAAAACCCCTCATGGATAATAACACCACATTATAAAATAGCACCATATGTCTATAGTGTCATATTATTGGTGCTAATGTCCCATAGTCAAGATTATCCTAAATGTTTGGGTGTACCTATGTCTAGGTTTCTGGGGTTTGTTCTGGTGCACAAGAATTTTAGAACTCTATATTGTGCATGTAATGACTAATTTATGATACAAACCCTAATTCTCATTTTAATTAGGGTATGAGATGAAAAGTGTGATCATTATTAGGATAAGTTAGATATCCTCAACACTTTGTTATGAAGATATATGCCTACATACTAATACTCTGAGGAGGGATCAAGCATGATGTAGTTCTCCCCACACAAGTATTGGTATAAGTGAAACCGATGCTAGTATGATAGCGGCCTTGAGTGCCTTGAGTGTGCCTGAGATTGGAAATATGGAAAATTTGAGTTTAGGTTATTTATATATGGTTGTATGTAGAATTAGGGAGGAATAAGTATTGATCACTTTAATTTTGCTCAACTTGTTCTGTGTTTGAATAGGTCTTTTGTATTTGATTTATGTCTAGTGGATAGAGGGATAAAAGTCATGTATTTATAGTATTTTTTGATTGTGTAGATAATAAAAGATGTCTATGCTAACCTTAGGTGGATTTTAATTTTAAAAATATATCCATTTAGGAAAGTTAGGGTAAAGGACGTAGGTACCATTTTGGGGATACTAGCACCACATGGCTCTAGTGTTCTCAATATGGTGCTACTATCTACCTGGCAGAACACTAGGCATGAAGGGTCAAGATTAAGAAATGAGGATTCAAAACTAAATTTGAGTTGATTAGGGATGAATGTGTCCCACACAAATATTGTATAAAGGTGATAATAGGCTATAGAATAGGTCTATGGATAAATTAGGGATATCACTATCACCACATGGCTTTAGTGTCCTCAATATGGTTCTACTATCTAGCTAGCAGAGCATTGTGCATGATGGTTCAAGTTAAGAAATGAAGATTTGAGACTATGTTTGAGTTGATTAGGGATACCTGTATCCCACACAAAGGTTTCATAAGTGTGATAATAGGCTCTAGGATACATCTAGGGATAAACTAGGGATATGTATTCTCAAGTAGCACTTTTAGAATTTAAATACCTATTTTAGGTGATTATAATAACATTATAGAAAGCAAAAACAAAACATAATTTTTATCAAAAGAATTTAAATAGCTATTTTAGGTGATTATAATAGCATTATAGAAAGCAAAAACAAAACATAATTTTTATCAAAAATACAAAAACATTTAGATATTCCAAAAAAAAAGAACTTGAGAATGACATGATTTTTAGTTTACATCATGTGCATATGTTATTTATAACAAGTTTGGTAGATTGAATATGTGTTTCTATATACACATGCATTTCATGATATACATGAGTAATATGTATAGAATACATATATACATAATACATGGACATCTTTATGTTAGACCATTACTATACCAACTATACCAAGAGACTATGCCTATGATGGGGGAAAGTTCTTCAACATTTTACATTATTAAAAGTTATATCTGTCTATGAACTCTTCAATTACCATGTTAAGCTACTTTCATTTATTAAGCATGCCTTTATATTACTCATGCTTTATATAGTGTTACATGGGTATATGAATTTATTATGTTGTGCCATTTACGTGATTGGATGGTGTAAACTATTTTGCATCTTCTATGTTACTTTGATGTTGTTTAATTATATAATAGGTTAGTCATTGATTGTCTATTGTAAGTGGCCCCTTATCCTTGTTTTTGGCTCCTTAGCCTTGTTTTTCAACAATTATTTACTTTCTTTTGTGGCTCCTTTGAATTTTATGTGTTGAGTTTATTGCCCCTTTCTTTTATATCCTTAGCCTTGTGTGTGTGTGTGTGTGTGTGTGTGTGTGTGTGTGTGTGTGTGTGTGTGTGTGTGTGTGTGTGTGTGTGTGTGTGTGTGTGTGTGTGTATTGTGGACCCTTATCCTTAATTGTGCAACATTTATTTTCCATTGAATTTGGACCCTTGGTTTTATGAGTGATATTATGTGCTATAGACTTTAATTATTATTGTATGACATTTATTTTTGATCATGTTTCAATTAAGTTTTTAGATGTCATGATCCATATCATGCATCTCCCATTTATGTGTGGTACCATGATCAATATCATAAAATTTTCCCAAGTGGACTTATTTTTAATAATTATCATTGATGCATATTTACTTTATGCCTCATTGTTATATACATCTTAAAATTGACACTTATATGGCCTTTCATTACATACATATCATATATTATTCAATGGCATATTCAATACTATGATGACATATTCTTTAGATGTTAACATTATTGTGAAAAATAATACATATTTATACATACCTTGATATAGTCTAATCATTATTTTTAGGTGACTAACTTTTAGGATACATCCCATACCTTAAAATGGTGAGGGGGGAAGGGGGTGTATTTGTGGGATTTTAAATGTAAATTTGAGATACTATAACAACTATTGAATATTTTTAGGATCTTTTGTGCCATGAATTATAAAAATTTACTCCCACAACAAATAAGAAAAACACAAAGAAACAATTGAAGAAGACAACAATGACACAATGATAAGAAAAAACCCTGATATCTATAGTTTCTACTTTAACTATATATCCAATGTGTTCAATAAAATGTTTTTACAAAATGAATAATTATTTGGAAAGGTTTTATATATTTTTTTGATTGAATGTCAAAATAGGGGAAATGATAATTTGCATTTCATGTTATACATACAAGATTCACCTATATATTGATATTGCTCCAATGTTGAAATCTAAGATTTTGTATAAAAATACATATCTTATGATTTGACATTACGTGATAGTGATTTTCATAGAATGTAATCACATCATCATACAAAAACATGAAAAAATTATAGAAATTATCATTATAGATTCAATTTTCCATTTCCTCCAATGCAAAAATCTAGAATATTAGAGCCATTGGATGAAATCAACAAGATGTACAAAGAGAATGCCACAATAAAAATTTTCTCAACTTGAGAAAAATGAGTATACAAAAGACACAACATTATGGATTTTTTGTAATAAGAAAACTTGTCTGAAATAGAATAAATACTCTCATTCTGATCTTGTATTTCATGACCCATCATAATGCTAAAAAGACATCCATTGAATACTTGGATAAATGAATTTTAAAAAGAGCTCCCACCATTATGGTATGATAACATAGATGCATAATCCATTCTTGATGCATATGTTTCTGAAACATGTTACTACTCTTATATGACAAAGTTCAATCATAAACTAATGAATGCATTTCAAAAAGTGTAAGATGAAACTACTCATAACAATGACAACAAACTACAATCCATAAGAAAATTTGGCAATACACTTGGTTGAATTTGTTTGAACTATAAAATATATGATTAGTTGAATCTGTGGCATATTACCTAGTAAATATGCAAATAACAAAAAATGAAAAACATCATACATCATTTGACATGTAGATACAATATCCGCGTAGATCCTAAAAACTATTATAGATAAAATATGATGCTACTTATAGCTTATCATGAGAATTAATAGACACTAAAAAAAATTTAACATGTGGAGTAATGCATACCTTGTTCAAAAGACACAAATAACAAGAATTGAAACCATGTTTATTGCAAAGTCCATAATAAAGTGGGGAAATATTGACACTATTACAGAGAATCTAGACATTGCTTTTAGATCCATTTTTGCTATTTATAATGATATTAAAAAAAATCAAATCAAGAATAATATTGATGCATATGACATAGTCTATGATTTCCATTTCATAAGAAAACTCAAACTAGTCAGTAATCAACATTTGAAATTGTTTGAAACAACCAAATGCCATTTTATAATAGGTAAAGATAAACACTTAAACTTGAAAAAATAACTAAATAAAGAATGAAAAGCTATTATCAAATACATTGCAATTATAAAAGTACTAGAGCTAGATAAGCCAACCTATTTTTTCTTAGTAAGAGGAGTAGGCATAGAAAAAAAATTTACTATGAAAATGATATATTAAAATTTGGTACAGATGTACAACAAGGAACTTGAAAGTGATCCATTAAAAATAAAAGGTTTGTGATTTAATAGCTTTTGGAATATTTATGTATTATTCCTAATTTATTTAAAAGGTTTGAGTAGTAAAATTAGTAAATAAATATGCAATAATCAAGCTACTAATTTGTGTAAATCATATTACAATTTTGACCTTTCTAAAAGTAGTAATAAGAGGGAAAAAATAAGACTTAGCTAAAAACTAACTGATATAGTTGAGATAGGGTTTGAGATTCACTGTGCAGGACTGGGACACTATTTCAAATTGAGATCTAACCTTAATTTTATAATTGGATAGGAGCATCAAAAGTAGATATGAGTGGCACCAACATTGTAGTCCACCTATATTACTATTGTCTTAAGGATCTGAGCTTTCTAGGTTTAATTTTCCAAGTCTGTGTGATCCTATCTATGAAGTTTTGATAGCTAGAAGTCTATAGAGATCCTTTTGGAGAATATTTTCTATGCAAACCCTATAATCCATTATGTTTTGACCAATTTTGAGAAAGAGGTGGGGTTGGTGTGTGTAATATTTAGTGAACATGTATCCATACCCCTTATGTGGGCATACTACCTATATACCAATACTCTGAAGAGGGATATAACCATAAGTAGTTCTCCCACTTGATGTGCTTTGTACAATAGAGTGTATGATTATGAAAAATGTTATACTAGATGTGCTTGAGATAGATAGGGATTGGTGTAAGGATTTTAATAAGCTTGTAAGTGTATTGGCTAGCTATATTTAGAGAATAGAGAAGATTACTTGAGTGGTCTTGCTTGCTTAATCATATTTGCCAACCTCTTTCCAAATGATCTTTGAATGGGATTTTATAGGGATCTATTGGCCATGGGTTAAATGTGCTCACATTAGGATAACAAGGAGAATGATGGGGAAATGGAAGAAACTAATCATTAGGGTTAGTAATGCACTTAGATAAGAGAATCAAAAGCCAACAAGAGTGGCACCAGTTCTATAGTCTAAGTGTGGCGCTACTATCTTGAGTAGATGAGACCTAAGGGGATTGATTTATCCTAGAAAGAGTAGTCTATCTAAGATAGGACTAAGTATGAAAGGTTATTTATGACTAAGAATAAGTGAAAAGATACCTATGAGGGTCATGATTTTAAGTAAGAGGGAACTATGGGTTGGGGTGTCATAAGACACACTTAAGTTACTGATTTTTGCATTTTATATGACTATATTTACCCCCCACACCCTTTATTTTAGTGATTTATCAAAGTGAAATACTAGGATAAAATGAAAATAGAAAGTGTACATGAACTTAAATATAAGGGTGAAGCTCATGAAGTTGTGTGATGGTGGGTGTATATAGAGAGAGTATGCTATGAAGTGAAAATCTACATGATAAAACAAATAGTAGATTAGTTCTTACTAGATATGCTATATTTAAAATAAGAACATACAAAATTTGGGTAAGAGAGAGAGGAAGAGAAAGGAATGAATACACCTCACTGGGTATGTGAACTAATACAAAACCTTTTGTGATGCTAGATGATGCTAAACAATGTTAGATGATGTTGTATCAAGAGTAATATCATGAACGGAGTTAATTTTTCATTTTTTTAGAAGTGGCCTAAGAATACAAAGACTAGACTCTTAACTCCATCATCTCCCACTAAGT
Organism: Torreya grandis; assembly: GCA_037957365.1. NCBI lineage: Eukaryota > Viridiplantae > Streptophyta > Pinopsida > Cupressales > Taxaceae > Torreya > Torreya grandis. The sequence goes on along the minus strand of JARHVA010008611.1, from coordinate 209,281 downwards.
GAATCTAGGTTGTCATGCATATGCTCATCAATGTTTGGACTATGTGTCTAATCCCTCTGAATAGGTGGCTCAACAATACAAAGGCCACTCTTGGCCACTTTGAAAGATGGAGATTAGGATTGTATGAAAGCCATGCTGAAACTAGGGCACTAGGCTTATATGAAAGCCATTCTAAAATGTGGAGGTTAGACTTGTATGAAATCCACTCTAAAATGATGAGAACCACCTATAGATAGAATAAGGCACACGACTACTAATAATGCCTGGGTAATACTAAACTTAGAAATAAAAGAAAACAAATGTGTCATGCACATTACCCTTAATCATTGGTGTCTAAAACATAGATTTTGATTTGAATGTTATACCAACTTCCATATCTAAAATTGGAAGTGAGATCCATCATGACATGCATGATGCCCCCTATATCTATATTCTCTAAGTAAAATTGTATTAAAAACTACTAATTCTAAACTGGTCTGATTATACAAAATTGTAGTTAAACCTACTTTTTTGCTTGCTTCTAGAAAGTCTAGTTTTTATACTATTTGGATAAGAGTGCCAAAAATGGATAGTAATATAATTGGTCCTATAGTCCAATCTTGGAACTATTTTCTTGGGCTAGATCTGGTAATTATTCTAACATTTTCACTATCTTCTTGGTCTATTCTAACTAGATTGATGTTTGGTTGTTATTTTAGAAGTTCTAGAAGCTGGATTTTTGATAGTTAGGAGCTTTGATCTCCATGACCAAACCCATATTTGTTTCCCCCTCTTTTGAGGGTAGGATTGAAGACCCTACGATGATTGCCCTCAAAAAAAAGAGACTTGCAAGTGTATTATGCTATAATGATACATGATATAATAATGATAATCGATAAGATATCTCAGGATATAGCATGGTTTGTAATGAGAGATTGTTAGATCAACAAGGGTATGCCTGGATAGATATAATAATGTAATAGCATGTGTAATGTACTAAATTGGAACCAAAAATGTTAGTTTTTAGTTTTTATGGAGGTATGGGGGATGATGTCCATCATGGCATCCAAAAAAGCAAGATAATGCATGATGTGGATCATGGAATTACAAATAATGAGAAGCAAACAAGCAACAAGCACACAAGGTAAAAATCAAGAATCATATAAAAATGGCCAAGGGGCTAAGTAAACAAGGTACATGGGCACATGTCACTCATATTAGAAAGGAAGCATAAAGGCATGTTCAAATGCCACATATACATATAATTGAAACAAGCAAGGTTGGTGTGAAAGCCAAAATCACATAGAAGAATATAGGTAAAGGACATTGATAAATGTCATAAGTAACACACATGAATAGAAGAAAAGGACATTGGAAAATGTCCTAAGGCATTCATAAGACATAGAATTAAAGGATATTAATAAATGTCCTAAGGCACATATAAGAGATAAAATAGGAATTGAGAAAGGCGATCACATCTATCCATGCAAATCAAGAAAGGAAAGCATGTAAATACTAGAAATATCATCACATCTAACTAATAAAATCAATAAGTGAAAGGATGCAATACATGGATTACAATACTAGGTATACATTAAGAAATACACAAGTGTTATATACTAATGAAATGTCGATAGAGTAATATATATAAGCTAGTAAATAATGTACATCATCATGATAACTAGAGTGTGTGGTGTAGAAATGACATAACTTGGATGGTGTAGTCATGTAGAAGATACCCCCAGTGGTTATGTATATTAATGTATAAGTAAGATGTCCCCTCAATGGGTAGAGTGAAGCAATCAAAGATCTGAAAGTTAGTGCACACACTCAAAAAAGATCAAGCAAAGCATAGTAATATAAATAAATCGATAAAAAATAGCATATAACAAAAAATGTAAGTCTAGCATGATAGTAGAAATTTAAAACATGGATGATGTATACAATCAAAATATTTTTTGGTGTGATGAAATATTTGAATTTTTTTGTATTTTTTGATATGTGGTATTGTTTTTGTATTTTTAAATATTATATTATTCTTGGATTTTTGAGTTATATTAAACTATGTACAATCAAGCATAAGAAACTATGTATAGGTAAAATTAAGGATAAATGATACTAACTAATGAGTCTCATGAGATACTCCCTATCATGGTATCGTATATCAAGGAGAGGAATCATGTGTGATCATGAAACATGATGGAAATGATGATATTGTGGCTCTGAAAATTGTATATGCCATAAATACTATAAAATATCTAAAGTGGAAACTGAGTGTGGGGTCTCCCTGTAACTCTAAGAAGTGGATGTAGCTATACGGATCTTAAGGACCCATCTAGTGGTGGGAGAATATCTCTAAAAATGTGCTTTGTGAGTAGATGCATGATATCTCAATGATATTATCCTAGGTGTGAACACTATAGCTAGAAGCTATCTAAAATATTGAAGCTATGGAGGTGTATTAAATCTTTGTGCTAGTGATGGATGCCTCAATTGTGTTTGAATCAAAATTTTAGGAGGAACTATAAATGATGGCAAAATTAAAATAGGTGGAAAAATTGAAACTAGTGACTGAAAAATAGTAGATGGTTCTGATGTGGGGAGTGGTAACTCAATAGAACTCTACCAACTATACCAACCTAATTAGTGTGAATGAATTTCATGCATCTATGAACTACTCAAATTTTCTAAATCCATGATTGACTGAATAACATATCAAAAACTCCTTCATTATAAATAATAGTGAATGGTGTGGCCATGTGTGTTGGACCAACCTATATAGGAAGTATAATCCCACCTAATGAACTCTGTATGTGCCCACTAAATCCACTAATAATTATGTCCATCAAGGTAATATCCTATTATGAATATCCCAAATGTTGTAGTAATTCCATAGTGCACATGCTCACACTAGATCTATTGTCTATGAGAACACTATGAATAGGATAATTATGAATATAAGCTCTGATAAAGAGTGCATGATAATCTGAATCATCCTCAACTATCTCCTACTTTTAGAAAGAGATGGAAGGTCTAGATGGAACTCTATAATTTTATACACCAATCATGTTTCTCAAAGGATGTAACTTAATTGAAGGTGCCCTATATGTATCTAGCAAGGGATGTGCATGATATGCATGGTAAACCCATGATGTATCCCCTATTTCCCATTTATAATGTTGAAAAAAAGGATTTGAAAATATTTTCAAAGCTTTATCCTGTGTTGGTTTTTCCCAAGGAGGCTCAACTGAAGCACCAAGATAAATATGATTGCCATCTATCAAATCTTGTATCTTGTGTCTAAAACTGATGCATCTATGTTTTGTATGGCCTGGTGTCCTATAAAACTCACAAAATGCATGATGATCATATCCCTATGGAAGAGGCTTTGATGGGTCAACTTCCAAAATAAGAGGGAGAGATATGATGTTACATTCTAAAAGCTATTGTAAAACTCTAACTACAAAAATTGGTAGATTGGTAAAAGTACACCAAGGAGGTGATAATAAAACCACTCATTGAGGGGGCTTAGAAGCTGCATTAATTGTAGATTGATTTTAACTCTTTCTATCATTGACCTTGACTTTTTATGGGACTTTATTTTTACTCTTGTTTGTTGTGTCTGATATATTGGTATACTTGATTTTGCCTATTAAAATTAGTTTGACTTCTCTTTTTTTTAGTGTGTGACATAATTCAGTAAAAGAAGATAATCTTTTGAACATAATTGATTCATGCAAAGTTGGTAGAAGACTCCATTTGAAGAGATATTACAATTCTTGATCGACCATGAGGCTAGTCATCTTATCCAAAATAGTCTTATATCAAAGAACATAATATGTGAAATGCACATTTGACCTTTGTTCTATTGTGCAACTAGGGAATATCAAACCTTATCACCAATGTCAATGCTAAAATGAGCTAGGAACATGTTAGCTAAAATATTAAATGCATTAATTGACTAATTTGATACATTGTAGAACCATTGTAAATCATAATCCTTTAGGCTCTGTGGAAATAGCTTGGTTAGTAACCAATTTTTTGGCACATAGGCCAATCATGTTGCATGAAAAAATCTCAAATGTGTCTCTAGATCACCCTTTCCATCATATAGAGTAAGCTTGAGTTGAACAAAAGCTTGTGGCAAGGGTGTAGAAGCAATGTGACATGTTAATGGCGTATGTAGTAAATAAAAAGAATCCAAAGCCTACATAAGTTTAGGGACACCCTTCTCACTATGTATCACCTTGGATTGAAGATATCTTATCTCTTGCATAAGGGATTCCACATTAGGAGACAAAGATGTACTAGTTGTAGCTGGTGGCATAGAGGTAGGTTGGGCTACTATAGGGGGTTGTTAAGACATAATTACCCCCATAGTGTCATTTGTAACTGGTTGATATATGGTTTGGGAAGATTGACCATTGTTCACTCTTTTTTGTTCTTCTTGTAGTATTTTAAGTATGTCACCTTGCATGTTACGGTGTTTAGTTAAGAGTTATTGAAGTTCCCTTTTATTAATTTCATCAAAACTAGTGTATTAGTCCATTGTTAAGGTAGGAAAACAATTTGATATTTGATTGAATTTTTGAAATAATTTTTAATAGGCAAAGTGATAAAGAAGGAAAGTAATGGATATAGGAAATGTAAAGTCCTAAATACAATGAACTAGAAATTGTGTAAAAAGGACACGAAGCTTACAAACATGTAAGGTGATACCTCAAGAAGCAATGGGACCTAGTATATGCAACTAGGGCTTTATAGATAATTATTTTGGAAATTTACTATGAAAATTTGAAATTTGAAGTGAATTTTTGAGTTAAATATGCAAGTAAAAAATCAAAAATTTACTGGAAAATTTGTGATTTAACAGGTCTTAATGTATGTAACTGGGGTTTTGAAAAATAAATGTTTTTAAAAAAATACTACTGAATTTTAAAATTTGAAGTGAATTTCTAATTTTATTATGCAGGTAAAAAATTAGAACAATATAGGAAAATATTGGGACCTAGTATGGGCAACTAGGGTTTGAAAGAAAATTATTTTAAAATTACTATGAAATTTTAAAATTAAGTGCTAATTCTTTATTTTATTATACAAGTAAAAAATAAAAAATATATAGGAAAAATTAGTAATAAATTTACCCTGAGGTTTCTAGGGTTTTTATGTGTAAACAAAGTAAGTCGGGTTCACTAAATGATTTAACAATTTTAGATATATGTGTGTATTATTCCTAATTTAGTTAAAGGGTTTGAGTAGTAAAATTAGTAAATAAATATGCAATAATTAAGCTACTAATTTGTGTAAATTAGATTGCAATTTTGACCTTTATAAAAATAGTAATAAGAGGGAGAAAAGATTTAGCTAAAAACTGAATAATATGGCTGAGATAGGGTCTGAGATTCACTATCCAAGAATGGAACACTAACACAAATTGAGATCTGACCTTCATTTTATAGTTGGATAGGAGAATCAAAAGTGGATAGAAGTGGAATCAATGTTTTATTCCACCTTTAATACTATTGTTCTAAGGATCTAACCTTTTTGGGTTTTGTTCGCCAAGTCTATGTGACATTGTCAATGAATTTTTAATAGCTGAAAGTCTATAGAGCTCCTTATAGAGTAGATTTTCTCTTCAAACCCTATACTCCATTGTGCTTTGATTAATTTCAAGAAAGAAGGGGGGGGTTAGTGTGTGTAAGATTCACTGAACATGTATCAACACCCCTTGTGTGGGCATGCTACCTACATACCAATACTCTGAAGAGGGATCAATCCATATGTAATTCTCTCACTTGATGTGCTTTGTGAAATAGAGTGTATATATATGAAAAATGTTAAACTAGATGTGCTTGAGATGGCTAAGGATAGGTGTAAGGATATGAATAAGATTTTAAGTGTATTGGTTGGCTATATATACAGAACAGGGAAGATTGCTTGAGTATTCTTGCTTGTATTCTTACTTGCTTAGTGATATTTTCCAATTCTTTACAAATTATCTTTGGATGGGATTTTATAGGGATTTATTGGTTATGGGTTGAATGTGCTGACATTAGGATAATAAGGAGAAGGATGGGGAACTAGAATAAAGTAATCATTGGGGCCAAAAATTTACTTGGAAAAGAGTGTCAAAAATGGATAGGAGTGGCACTGACACTATAGTCCAAGTGTAGTACTACTGTCTTGAGTGAATGAGACTTGGGGGATTGATTTGTCCTATAAAGAGAAGTCTGGCTGAGCTACGATTAAGTCTAAAAGGCTATAGATGACTAGGAATTAGTGAAAAGATGCCTATGAGGGTCATGAGAATATACAAGAGGGACCTATGGGTTATGTGTCATAAGCCACACTTAAGTTACCAATTTTTGCATTTTATATGACTACAGTTTGATTATTGCATACACTAGCAAAGTGGCATACAATGCAAATGGTCTAATTTCACATTCTATTTTTCAAATTCCATATACATATACATGAATGATACCATTGGTTTCAAACACTTTGGATACATTCAGAAAACACAATAAAAAATTATGTATTCTACTTATTGATAAAATATCTTTACTAGGAAGTCGAATGCTTTGCAATATTGATAAAAGACTTTGATAGATAGTGCATGCAACCATAAAACCATTTGCAAACAATGACATTTTATTCATCAATGATTATTACCAAACAAAGACTATCAAATATAGGTGGGTTTTTCAACATCCATTATTGCATGGAGAAACAACTCCATACACTTTTTGGCTTGACAATGTAAAATGCTTTCAACTCCAAAAAGTCATTCAACAAATTGATATACAATTTATTTTCATCCTAAACCACATCAAAACTTATCAATAGAAAATATTGGGCATTGAATACTTGAATAATGCATGTTATATATCTCCTCCATATGACCCAACATTTCTATACTTATTTCACAAGAATGATGATGTTAAAAATTACAATGCCCAAAATGTTTGTGCTTCACAAAGAACTGACTTATACATTGAATGATGTAAAAAAAAGGGTGAATTTTTATGATTAAATAACTAAAAATAATTAGAATAATTACTTTCCTAACATAATTATTTTAAAATTGAACATATTGGTGGAGGAAACTATGATATACAAGATGGATTAGTAAGTGGTGCTGATGGAATTATCAAGCATTATATTTTAGAGAACTAAACCTAATTTGGATAGAATTCAATGACATTAAAATTGGAGCACTACAATGCAAAAAAATACAGAGCTTCTACAATGACCAGATTCCTAAAAAATGGACTCTAATAAAAAAAATCAAGTAAAATTTACATTAAGAAAATGATAGCGACCATACATGAATAGTTTCCAATAAAAATAACATGTGCTCAAATAATACATATATCACAAGGCCTTACAATATATGCATTGGCATTTGATCCAGATGGTGTCAAGTACCATGGACTTGTCTAAACTACAGTTTCATGAGTTAAAAACATTGAATCATTGTATCTAATGAATAAGTTAAAACTTAGTAATTTTATCATATACAATAAAGTAAATACTGAGATGTAAAGACTAAAAACTTCTACACAATGGTTTCCACTTTTTAAAAATATCCCTAAAACATATAATAGTCTCACACTTTTCTCATTGAGTACATAAAGTTTGTGATTACATCTAGAAATCATAACACGTGACTATTAACTTATGAATGTAAACATTCTATGTTTACAAGAAATAATAACTATGCAAATAGAAAATACTTTTGTTCTTGCACAAAACTTTTATTGTCACTTGCCAATGGACGTGCATGGGATAATTTCATGCTTTAGAAAAAACATTGTATTAGGAAAAAATAGGTGTTTGATACACCAAACATGGAGACTATGACACATGATATATCATATTTTGATACACTGATACAAATAGTTAATATATACTTAGTCCTAAATACCCCAATAAATGATGCATTGGTATTTATAGAAACAACGAATATTAATTTTCCACCCAATACAAAAATCATATTTACTGGTGATTTTAATATTTGCATGCTTTGATAAACAACATCAAGACAATAAATTTTAAACACAATGCATATATATGGTTACTCTTTGATGTCAAACATGCCAAAACACATGTAGTTACTTTAATAGATCACTTTTTGACAAATATATATATCCAAAATATTCAATTTAGAATTTGTGATGCGTATTAGATAGATCATCATGCAAGTTACCTTCAACTTAATATCTAACAATATAAAAACAATCACTTTGTAGAGATGCAAAACTTGTTCTTTACCTTTTCAATATTACATAAAACTTACTATCTAATATCAGTTGATCATGAAGGCATGATTACATCCTTTTGCAAAAAAGGAAGATATTTAGAGAAAAAGCAATAGAAAGAAACCATATATTCAATTACTATAAAAATATGTACAAGTAGTGAAATATTAGTAAAGGCAAAGGACACATGACATATTACAAAAGATAAACCAAGGCATCCTGGAATAACATTTTTGTTAAATCTGGCCTACTAGAGAACAAAAGGCCCAATATTTTAATTACTACATACCTTTGGTACATTAACATGATATAAGGCCTACACAGATGCATACCATTTATGACATCTTTAGATTATAGTAGTTATTTTGCCTTGTCCACAACATATTTACTAATTGAAAGTAAAAATTAAAAATTAAAAATTAAAAAATCCAAAAAAATGAATATAAATAAAAATTTAAAAAAACTCCAAAAATAGTAAATATTCCAAGAAAAAACAAATCAAATGAAAATACAAAAATTATTAAGTATACACAGTTTTACAAGTTCCTTGGCATCTATTATATTTAATTTATGTTAGTATATAACTTATCATTTATTTTATATACACACATATGTTTCATGGGTAATTGAGTGTGATACAAGCATACATTACATCCATGATATGTTAGCATGCAGATGTGGGACCCTTCGTCTTCCCGCATGACACAATATGTTGGGGGCATCTTGATTCTATTTGATCATGATCAATAAATGTTATATTATTTTGTGATCACTTTTCATTATCATGTTGATTTTATATACTAACACTTACACATGTCTATACTCATGCTTACATCTTACATTGTGTACTTGATATGATATGATATGTTACATGACATTTTTTATTAACACATATAATCAGGGATTGGTATGATATGTTTATAATGGTTTATTATACATCATTCATTCACATTGACACTTCATTGAGTGGACTTCTTTTTTGGCAATATCTTTATTGTGGAACATTTAAATATGTTCCTTGCTTGTATGACCCTATGCCACTAAATGTTATTTATTGCATGAAAATTTTAATATTTCATCCATTCAAGTGTGTAATATTTGAACATGACCCTTGTTTATAGTCTTCCAGATCCCTTTTATTTGATATTGAGTGTTATTGTGTGTGTTTGATTGTTTTCTGATCTTGTATTTTTACTTTATAGATGTTGCCAAGATTAATATCATGCATCTTAGGTATTTATATGATCCCATAATCTAAGATTCACAACTCACCCTTATACCAGATTGTGAGAGTAAATTACCCTCTAATTTTATTCTTCAAATATCTAAGGTTTTATTTTGAACCTCTTTTAGCTCCAATGCTTCATAAAGAAGCATATTTACCAAATAACTATACCAAGGGGAAGCATGGTTGTATAGACACACATGTGTACTCCTTACTTTCTCTCTATAATTTAAAATCATTTCAATTATTTAATTTTAGATTACATTAATTTATTTATACTGTAACATTATCTTGGATACAAGTCATATTCTAGCAGCAAATTCACCAGGTTTCAAATAAATGTAATGTGTGTTGTACACACCTAAGAGCACATTTAGTTCCTTTAACCTAGTAATTTCATTCTTATTAATTTGTAAATTAAAAGGAGTGGGGAGAATGTAAATAATAAAATATGATTATATATAGCATTTCAATCTTGTATACTTGACAAATACCAATCACAGCTCTACCCTCTAGTTTTAGACCTTCCTTCTACTAAAAGGCATACATTTACCATTTTACTATGCCTAAATAATTATCTTATGGTCCAACCCTATCATTATGATGACTTAGATAACCTATACATTACAACAAGATTAAAATGTGATTTATATCCTTCACTTTTAGCTACAAACATTCATCAATTTTATATCATGTTGGACACTACCATTCACATAGGGACACAAGCATCCACTCTAGTGTTACAAACTAGTACACTACATGACCTTGTATATAGAATATTTCACCCTTATGCACACAAAAGCCTACACTTAGTGGATAACTACATATGATCTATGCTCCCCTTATTTTAATTGTTATGTAGGTAATGCTCATTAACAAATGGGTGCTTCAAGTTAGCTTGAGTTCATGAACCCACTAATCCATTCTTGGTAAGGTGACATGATCTAAGGTGAATGCATATAGTTTGAGCCATATAAAATAATATAGATCCTATGCACATGATATAAAAATATCAAGAGAAAGGAGAGATAAAACCTTAATAGTTTCATGGATCAACTATAAATACAATGAGTATTTAGTATAGGATAGAAACATCGATCCATGGACAAAAGTGTCAAAGTTAGTGTCCACAAGTCATTGATAGTTTCCAGGATTATAGAAATAATATTTCTAGAATCTGGTAGTGGGATAATGAGAGTTAGTCTACATGTCTCATATATTTACATATTAGATCCACTTACGCATGTACAAAAATCTGATTATTATCTCTTCTTTGTGTTGCAAGTATCATAATATCAATCAGCATTGTACTTTATATCTATGGTAATTTTATAGATTTAATATATCATGTTATCTAAATATAATTTAATTATATTTATTTGGAATATTTGTATTCATACATTTTATTAGGCTAATATAACCCCCTAACCCTTATATATTAAAAAAAAAAAAGGGATAAACATTTGGTGAACCTGGCCCCTGTGTCTTCTTGTACAAACCCTAACTTATCTTAGGGTTTTCTAATTTTTAATTATAGTATATTTAGTTATAATTTCCTTATCATGCTTAATTATTTTCTAGCATTCATACCTCTCTTTTTTATTATTCTCATATTAATATTTAGAACATTAAAAATGGATTAAAATAAAATTCTTCCTCACCCTATGCACGGTGATAACTACCATTCCTAAAACCATGTCCATGTTATCACTATACTAAGGAGTAAGGTATAACGTCCTATGATTTCAAATGAAGGTTATCAATATATCCTTCTTCAAACCCCTCCACTTCCCACATCTCATTTACATGGTGTGTGTATGCATGTTCAATTTGAAATACCTATAGTTTGTTTTTGCGAATCCCTTAAAAATCAAATAATCCTTGTGATCAAGTTAATAGAAGAGTTAAAATATTAATTTATTTAAAAGATCAAATTATTGGAAAATGAGATTACATACTTAAAAAATATAAAATATGCTAGTGTTAATCAAGTGTTTGCATCTTCATCTAATAATATTATACCAAACAAGGTTTCATATCTAAATGAAAACCTACAACAAAAAACACCTAAAACAAGTGATTTAAATATTTTACCAAATGCTACTAGGATTTAAAATTAAATTATAAGATAAATTTTTCAAGACAAAGTGATCAAACTACATCCTATAAAGATATCAAAATATTATTGTGTATATAATAAAATGCATGGGCATCATATAGATTATTATTTTGCTTTGAATCTATTTTAACTATTGTCATCAAATCTTGCACCCTAAAGTGGGATATTTAATCCTACTCTAGATTTGAGAAATATGGGAATAATTATAGGTGTGTGGGTGTACCTATAGTAAAAGTAGACCTCTATGTTAAAGGGACAACTCCCTGAATATACCTTGAAGTGCTTATCACCTAACTAACTAGTTGTTTGTGGGAAAAGAGATAGAAGTTTGCATGAAATGAAACTAATCTAAGGGGGTGATACACTAGAAGGATTTTCATAATAGTATCATACTTCTATCATAATGCAACAATGCCTACAAATCAGCTTCATAGTCTTAAGAGATTCTAACATAAGTGTTTCAATATAAAGGTGATATGCATGAGACAACACAAGGCAAGTGAACCAGAGGGTAGATTGCACACTCTAAGAAAAATTGTACACTTAAAATGAGCCTAATATATTAGATACATTATATATGAGATGTTATAATAGGAAATATTGTATAAACATGAGAGGATAAGGAGAAGTAAGGAAATAATATTATCACTTCACATCACCATACATCACTTTACACACTTAGACAAATGTTCATGAAATCAAAATCAGAATTAAATTTATTGTTAAAAGGCAAAGTAAAAATTCAAAACCAGTGGGGATTTACCATACATGGTGTGGTATTAGTCAACAAGATCCAAAATGTCTACTCCTTATAGAATTGGAGAGAGAGGATAAGAGAATGAAGTTCAAGAGTCACTAGGACATGTGTCATGGTGAGAAATGGAGTTACACATGTAGGAGAGAGGAAGATGGAATATAACATGCAAGGCATATTTGGAAAAATGTCCCTCAAAACATGAAACTCCTAAAATGTGGTGTAGAACACCTCAATTACTTGCTCATAAAACTACCTTCATCATTTGGCCCTCTTGGAACATCCCACAATAGAATAATAATAGATTTAATGATTTAAATAATAGTGAGGGGTTGTATACATGCTATATCATGCATTGGTTACATACCTAATCATCAATATTATTTTGGACATGAGTTATCACTACCCATAATCCAAATAACTCCTCTTTTACTCACCCTCCACACTTGGCACCAAAGTCAGTCTTCATTTTTCCAATATGATCCATATAAAGGAGTGTATGAAACCTTTTAGGACCCTTCATGGAATTATATTCCTTAGGAAAACCTTAAAAGTCATCCCACTTTTAACTTTCACCTTCTCAATTGCTTGTTCATTATGCTAGTTTGGATTGGCTAAGATGAAGGCACTTGTAGAGGTACTTGTGAGATTATATTAAGAATAAAATGCACATGGTGAGTAATTTTAAGTCTTAATATCTCTTTCAAAGTGGATTGTATCCTTTTAAACCATTCTATATCTCTATAACACTAAAAATAGTCAAGAAAAGACATTTTCCATCTTGTCCATATAGGTAAGGTACAACTCAAGTTAATGAGGATGATACATATAGAATCATATGCAACCTAAAATCATCTCACAATTAATTATAGTTCATTTGGATGTCCATTACACTTCATTTTCCCAATTGAGTCACTACCAAGGGTTTTAGAGGGTTTACCATCATTTTTACCTCTAAGGTTTGTTCATATAGATACGACATTTAATTTTCAAATAAATTCCACAAAACCCTTGTTTTATACTTCCTTAAATATCCCCAAACTTATAATACTCCCATACAAAGCCTCCAAGTAGGTATGAACATCTTAAGTTAGCCCCTCAAGCTATGTTCTCCATTATGCATAGGTCTGAGTTGGTTTGAGTGAATAAATGGATTTATTATGGCCTAATTTTCATTCCAAAAAAATCATCACATATTATATCTCCTAATGTGGTTGCTCCAAGGCTTTGTAATGTTCCTCTAGCCCTATAAGTGAAGTTTGGACCCTATTAGGCACTAGGCCTAATCAAGACCTAATAGGTTTGTCTGCATGTTCATGGGTTTATGACACCCTGACATGTTTATCACCTCTATGAAAGTTTTTTGATCTTGGTACAAGTTTTATACAGCTATAAACATCATTATGTAAGTCCCCATCAATCTCAAGATCACCCTTTGATCATTTTCCCTCTAAACTTACAGACTTGTATCTTTGGGGAGTGCTCTCTATTTCAAAGAAAATAGAGGGAGCTTAACATATTTAAATAGTCTAAAATATGATATTAATGTATTATAAAAGTCATATAGGTAATCTATGAAATTAATTAGATCTTGAACATACCATTAGACCCTCTAAACATCTCAAAACTACTAGGTAACTGCCAAATAACTCATTATGTGAAGGGTTCTGAGCATTAACTTTAAGTTATTATGTAGGGCCTTACAAATGAACTTTTTATACTATATTTTGGTGTAAAAATTTTATAATATAACTTATTAAGTTTATATAAACCTTATTTCCACCTAATCTTTTCTAGAACTTTAATATACACCTTGCTCTTTGACAGGGTACAAGTGTTGATTATGTCTCTCTTCTTGTAGGTGAACTCTATCTATTAGATCTTGTATTCAATGACATAATACCTTATTGAGGTTATATATACTCATATAATATTTATAATTTTTCATATCATGCTTTGTGTGAGGCCAACTTGAAGACTAGTCATGTTCATATGTCATTGTTATACCATAGTCAGTTGTAGTTGATTGTCTTAGAGCAAAAGGGGAGTCTTCTAAGTGTTGATGAACTATTGAAAAATCATGTTTCACACCCTTATATCCTTTGGAGTCTTGTAAATATAATTTTTTAATAATTACTTATGTCTACAGGTTTAGTATTCCCAAGGTTTACTTTATGATATTTAGTGAGTCACCTATAGTCAGGCTATAGGTGACTTTTTTGAGTAAGGATGCACTTGTAGGTGCTAATTGAGGTCAATAACTTGATATAAAACCTTATTTTATGATATTTTAACTAAAAATGTGCTCTCTCAACTCAAAAATACCACCTAACATTAATTTATGCTTTTATACTACAACTTTAGATGTAGAGGTCACTTCAATCTCAAATCCTATAAGAAAACACTAAATGTTTGCAGTGAACAAATGTGTAGAATGAATGTCTCTAAAAACCATGATCGTATATTAAAAAACCCATGTTATTTTTCAAGTTCATGGCCATAGGATAGGGATACAAGGTAAATGCACTTGGATTCATCAAGACTCTTTGAAACACTGTTATACTGTATCACCAAAAGTGCTTGGGCCTTTATTTTGATGTTTTAGGGAAAATTGTCCCTAAATTCAAATTATATTCTCATGAATTACCTTATCACTACACCTACAAACTTAATTCCTAAAACATGATTGAAATAAACTTTCCAACATACTAAAACCTCAATAAGAGTCTCAACATCTTTGAGCAACATTTCTAGGTCTTTATCAACACCACCCATAAGTGGACATTTCAATGTACAAGCAGTTAAGAGAAGACATGAACAACATGCATTGTGAAGGATAATATAAATATTATTATATAATTAAATCTATTCAAATGAAACTTTTAAATCATAAGGAACATAAAAACAATCAAATGTCTTGTCTCAACATGATTGGCTCTTTTGATGGCACCTGTAGATGCTCATTCATGGTGGATGACTATGCATATATGAGAACTAACTATCAAAATCCAAATTTTGTAATTTTATTGTCCCTTGTTTTATTATTAATTCTATAATATTATTTTAAATAAATTTTTACTCTTCATATACCTTCCATGAATGTTCTCACTCTTTAAGAAACCATGACTATAAATTGAAACTTGCAGAAAGCTGACAGTGTATCATATTTGGACTGTAGTATTTATTATGTTAGTTTGTGAGATTGTTCTTGGAATTATATGGGATTAATAATATGTTTGAAAAATTAAACACCACACATAAAACTCATTTTAAACCACTGTAGATAAATAACCCTTCTGTAGGTGTTGAAAATTGACTGCAAGTCCATTAACATACATAAACCTACAAATTAAACTATTTGATCCATAAAATCACTTCAAATCATGAAAAAAAACATTTAAAACATGTGAAAATTAATTTAAAATCCTCTAAAAACAATTTCATCAACTAATTTTTATGGAGTAGCTCAGACATGAGCAAAATCTATAGAGTGTGGGGATTAGTACATAAAAAAGATAGTCAACTTCTAAAGGATGGTTAATAAATCATATGAATCCAATAATTGAACTCCAAACATTAATTTGAATCTGAAAAATTGTAATATACACTACTAAGATGACTTGGAAGTCTTCCTACTGGTCATACCAAGAATAAACTTATTGACTAGTTCTGCTTGTCTAATGGAGTGATGGAGAGATAAAAAGGTCTTAGCCAATTTTTTATAATTAAAAAGGATGTAAATAATGTAAATATATTTATGGAATTTTAATATACATTACGTAATATTATCCCACATTCCACTCTCTCCCATAGGCCGTACCACCTTTGAAACTCGCTCTTTTTCACTTATTTTCTTGATTTTTAGTTAACACCTGCAAGTTTCTATTAGTACTGACATTATTTAAAAGTAAATTTATAGGTACTAACATGAGGTAAATTTAGAGAGAGATTATAATAATATAATACCTATTAAAACTATACCACCTTCATTTATGACCCATTTATGACTCGTAAGAGGACCCAGAATGATAAAAAGACTAAATGTGACCATGACCAAGGCTGTAAACATATTAAATGACATAAAATTTACTATAAAAAACCATATTACATTATAATATACCCATATATCATGTTTTAACTATAGGGGGTTGACTCATTTTGATTTGTGGTTTAAAATGGTCAACATTCTTGGCAATTTTCCAAGGGTGGTATGCTTGTTATGCCAAGACTAATAGTCTAATATTGGGACATGGATTCACCTATACACAAGTTTGGTACAAAATTTTCCTTTGACACCACACCAAACACATAGAAAGACACATAAAACAAGACACACCCAAAATAGTCACACATGTGTTCAACTATAACACTTATGGAACACAACACAAATGAAATAAATATACACACACTTAATCTACTAATTACAAAACCTCACTCTTGAGATAAATAAGGGTCAAAAATAGTTCCCCTTTCATCTTTATAACTCCATAAATTCAATCTAGTATGATGAGCATGCTCATCATCAACCACTTACATATGTAGTGGACAAGGAGCCTATCACCTTTGAATCTTCTTAGGTATGCAGGTTAATTATTTAAAGACTTCATGAATGATATTCCTTGCTCTCTAAAATCCTTTATTAGATATGAAATTTGATTTATCACTATCATATCTAATATGCCATCCTCAAACTATAGATTAGAATATATGACAACTACCTTAACATTTCTATCTTTTTATGCTTGATACACTTGATGTTTAGAAACATTAATCTAGTTTTCATTTTATTCCATCATAGTTGAGAGTGACTCAACATTAGGATGGGATACTTATTATCCTTGAAGCACAACCAAATCCATCTTGACCTCATTCTCCATGTTTGAAACTTCTTGGGCAATGGCTTCATTAAACTCTTTCATGAGTGTAGACCTTTGGTCAGTAGAATGATATTCATTATCATCTTTAAAAGAACACTTAACAAATTTATCATTAGTCCCAATAGCAATTTTGATATCAGACATGCAATCTCTTGGAGGAAAGGAAGTCTTACCCAACTTATCAAATTGTTTGCATATGAAATTGAACCTTTGCTATAGTTCATCCTTATTTACAACATGAAACTCTTTTCCATGGTTGCTGAGACACTCAACATCATGTTTGATATAATGATTATCAAACACATCAGATATAGACCTCCTAAGATGGGAAGTATCATTACCTAATTGATCAGACTCTTGACATATATAATTTAACCTTTGCCATAAGTTATCCTCTTCTCTCTCATGAGTTTAATCATCAAGAGCATATTCATAAATAGTAGGCATAAAAAATCATTCTTACCACTATGGTGATCAATTAGATTCCTCAACCTATAATCATTGTATTCATGAACCATGTAGTTACATTCAAAATCTCATGATAAATAATATTTGACACTTACCTCAGCTCCCTCAAATGGCTCTTCATGTATGATATAAATGCCAAGGTCAATTTTATCAAAGTATGCATAAGGGTCATGATCATAAGAATATGCACCATATTCATCCAGGAACAAGTCAAAAATTACCTCAAGTTTAGAAGCACCATCATCCACATTAGACTCCTCATTGATCACACAATTCAAGTTAGAGCTTATTTTAATTTGGGGATCAATGTGAAACCTTGTAAGAGGCTAAGTTATAATGGTCACCATGGTTCCATACCTTATCCTAAAGGCCAAAAATGACTAGTCATTTGAGATATACCCACCTATCTTGGCTTTAAATTCTTTTGAAATGCATAATGCAAAATGAGTAGGAAGGTCTAAAATAATGTCTTGACCGATGGGAAAGCTAGGACAATTATGGAGGGAAATATTCAATTTTTATATCAACCCTTTTGTTTTTTAAGGTGTTCCATCTAATTAAATAACTCTTTTACTATGGGTTTCATATTTTAGGCTCAAATTATCATCTAAAACCTTAGGCATGTCTAATGTAGAAGCACCACTATCAACTATGCAATTGTGGACTAGTTTATCACCCACTATGAGAGTGTGGTAGAAAGGTGGAGTCTTCTTAGATTTATCAAATGGTTCAAAAATGGTATTATGTAAATTTTAAATTAAAAAATGACCATGAATTTGACTTGAAGGTGAAGGAATAGTATGAATAGTAGACAACTACTTTTGTAATAGCTCCTTTTAGCCATGCATATGGAGGACATCCAATAAAGAGATAGATGTTTTGACATTATTCAATGCATCCACTATGTTTAGGGAATTATTAATCACCTTATATTAAGTCCTTGGAGGCAAAGAAATTTTTTAAACCTAAGGAAATAAAGCACCTTGAGCATGCCTTACCATATTTTGAATTGAAGGAGGTGTAGGTGTGTTTGGGACTGTCATGCTTACAACTATGCTTTTTTGCCTTGTATAAGGATTGGATGAACTTGTAGGCATGGTATTTTCACCTCTTATATCCTTCATTTTGGGCCTTGTGTTGTCTATCATATAATTTCCTTGATTGAGTACAAGAGTATCTTCCACCAAGAAGTTAGTGAAACTCTCTCCTTGAGGTTCCCAACCCTCATTTGCATGCATCATAATTTCATATTTAACTGATAGGAGAGGAGTGACCCCTCCTTGAGTAACTAGATATTTTATAAACCCTAATTGAAATCCATGAATTTTCCTTATTTATAATATTCTCCTTTCACCAATTTTTTATACATCAGTATCATCTCCCTTGCATTAGTAGTGGAATTAAGATTATACACATTGGCAGGCCTATTGAAGTTAGGCTACCCTTGACCTCTTGCTCTCCCATATTGTTGGCCATATTTATAATGATAGGGATAAGGGTGTCAATAATCCCCTTGTTACATGTTCCCTCTCCCAAGATTATATTCTAACCATTGAATATATGCATCTTTATCCATGACATTATATACCTTATTAGGAGTAGTCTTATGCTTGGTATTTACACTTGGAACTTTGGGCACACTTGGATTATTAGTAGGGGTATTGGGAAACAAAGGAATAAAAAGATTAATAAGTAACTTTCTTATTTAAATTAGGCCATTATCAGCTCTAATGAAAAGTTTATATGTTTTAGCAAGAGTGTAACCACCCATGGATTGAAGCATGATAGTAATATCAGTACCAATGGCTCTCAAGTATGTGGGGAACACAAAACTAGTAGGTGGCCTCATGGGAGGAGGCAATCTATACCAAGTCTTTTAAAAAATATCATTAAATTTAGGCATTATTTCCTTAAGGTTTGTTTTGATCATATTGATCTCATGTATAAGATATATGGTCACTTTCATCTTCAAACCTTGAAGTTAGCAAAAATCCAAAGTCATTCCATGATGTGATACATGCACCAGGAAAAGTTATATACCAATCAATTTATTTCTCTCTAAGAGACATGTAAAGGAGTCTAATTACAATATTAACTTCAAAGACATTGTGGAAACTACAAAAATTAGAGATATCCCTATTGTGTTCACTAGGTGTAACATGACTCTCACCATTAAATGTGGGCACACTCTTTGTGGCATTAGGAGGAATGCCATCATAGGCCTAAAGGTGGATTGGGTGTTTAGTATTATAGGTAGGAAAATCATGTTTCATAGCAATGTTTTCTTCCATATCTTCAATTTATTCAAAATATTAACTTTCTTGGCTATCAAAATCTTCTTAGTCTTCAAAAGGCATATTAGGATGAGGGTATTGAACTTCAAGAAGAAGTTCAAGCTGGACATGTGGATTGATAGGAATCAAAAATCTACTAGATGATGACCTATTAAGAAAAATAAAGTATGAGAGAAAATTTATGAAAAAACAATCACCTTGAATAATATTTTACCTTGAACGAAGTTGTCAAATGCTGAGTAGCACACCAATTTTTAGTTGATGTTGTTAAGACCAACATTCACCTTGACAAGTTGTCTTGAAGATAATGGGTCTCACCAGGCATGAAAAAAATATTGTCACAAAATATTTCACCCTAGAGGGGGTTTTTTAATCCTCCTCTATATTTGAGTAACATGGGAATACTTCTAGGTATGTGGGCGTACCTATAGCAAAAGTAAACCTCTAGGTTTAAGGGCTAACTCCTTGAATATACCTTGAAGTGCTTATCACCTAACTAACTAGTTATTTATGGGAAAAGAGATAAAATTTTTCATGAAATGAAACTAATATAAGGGGGTAATACACTATAATTATTTCCATAAGATAGTCATACTTCTGTCACAATGAAATAATACCTATAAATCAGCTTCATAATCTTAAGATAATCTAACAAAAGTGTTTCAATATAAAGGTGATATGCATGAGACAACATAAGGTAAGTGAACCAGAGGGTATATTTCACACTCTAAGAAAAATTGTACACTTTAAATGATCCTAATACATTATCTACACTCTACATGACCTATAGAATAGGAACTCTTGCATAAACATGAGAGGATAAGGAGAAGAAAGGATAGAAGATTATCACTTAACATCATCATACGTCACATTTCACACTTATAAAAATTTTCATGAAATCAAAAATATACTTGAATTTATTATTTAAAGGTAGGGTAAAATTTCAAAACTAGCAAGGCTTCACCATACACGGTGTGGTATGAGTCTACAAGAGCCAAAATGGCTACTACTTAGAGAATTGGAGAGAGAGCAGAAGAGAATGAAGTTAAAGAGTAACTAGGACATGTGTCATGATGATAAAAAGAGTTAAACATGAAGGAGAGAGGAACATAAAATAGAATATGCAATGCCTACTTGGACAAATTTCCCTCAAAATATGAAACTCCTAACATGTGGCATAAAACTCCTTAATTGCTTGCTCATAACACTACCTTCATCATTTATCCCTCTTGAAACATCCCAAAATATACTAGGGATAGATGTGATGATTGAATTGAGAGGGAGGGGTTGTATACATTCTCCAACATGGTTTGTTTTCATCCCTTATCATCAAAATTCTTTTGGACATGAGTTATCACTACCTACAGTCCAAATATCTCCTCTTTCACTCACCCTCCACACTTGGCACCAAATTTGGTATTTTTTTTCCAATATAATCTATAAAAAGGAGTGTATGACACATGTTAGGACATCTCATGGCCTTATATTCCTCAAGTAGACCTTAAAATTCCTACCACTTAGAACTTCCACCATCTCACTTGCTTCAAGTTTGGATTGGCTGAGATACGACACTTCTATATGTAATAATGAGATTATATTAAGAATTAAATGAACATAGTGAGTTATCTAAATTCCCAATATCTCTCTAAAATTGTTTTTAATACTTTTAAACCCTTCTATACTTGCACAAAATAAAAAATAGTGAAGAAAAGACATTTTCCATCCTATCCATACAGGCAGGGTACAAATCAAGTCAATAGGGATGAGATTTATATAATAATTTGAAACTTCCAATCATCCCTTAATCCATTATAGTTTAATTTGATACCCCTTCTCCTTCATTTTCCCAATCATGTCATTATAAAGGGTTTTTGAGGGTTTAGAGTTATCTTTACCTCTAAGGTTTGTTCATACAAATATGACATTATATTTTCAAAATAATTCCACAAAAACCTTGTTCAATAATTACTTAAACATAACCCAACTTCTCAGACTCCCATGCAAATCCTCTAAGTAGGTATGAACATCTTAAGTTAGCCCTTCAAGTTATGTTCTCAATTATGCATAGGTCTGAGTTGGTTTGAGACAAAAAATGGCTTTTCTATGGCCTAATTTTCATTCCAAAAACTTTAACACATATAATATCTCCCCATTTAGTTATTCCAATTCTTTTTAATGTTTTACTAGCCCTATAAGTGAAGTTTGGACCCCATTAAGCACTAAGCCTAATCAAGACCTAATAGGTCTATCTGCATGCTCAAGGGTTTAGGGCACCCTAAAATTTTATCACTTTTGTGAAAGATTTTACATGTTGGTATGGGTGTGATAAATCTCTCAACATCCTTCTACAAGTCCCCATCAATCTCTAGCTCACTCTTTCATCATTTTCCCTCTAAACCTGCAAACCTAAATATTTGGGGAGTGCCCTCTATCTAAGACAAAAAAGAGGGAACTTCACCTATTTACATATATTAAAGGATTATATTAATATATTATGCAATTCATATAGGTACACTATGATTTTATATCTTTAACATACCCTTAAACCCTCCAAACATCTCAAAACCTTTAGGTAGACTACCAAATATCTCACTGTGTGCAGGGTTTTGAGCATTAATTATAGGTTGTTATGTAGGGATTCACCCATGATTTTTTAATACTATATGGGGGTATAAAAATGTTAGTATATCAATTTTTAATGTTCTACAAACCTACTTACCACCTAATCTTTGTCAAACACTTCAACATACACCTTACTCTTTGACTGGGTACAAGTGTTGACTATGTTTCTCCTACTTGTAGGTGAACTCTACCTATTAGATATTGTATTCAATGCCAAAATACCTTATTGAGGTTTTATATTCTCATATAATAGTTAAAATTATTCATATCATGCTTTGGGTGAGGCCAATTTTAAGACTAGTCATGTTTATATGCCACTTTGATACCATAGTCAACTATAGTCAACTATCTTAGAGCAAAAGGGGAGTCATGTAGGTGTTGATAAAATATTGAAAACACATGTTTCACACCCTTCAATCCTTTGGATTCTTATAAATACATTCCCTTAACAAATTATTTATGTCTACAAGCTTAGTATGCCCAAGGTTTACTTTATGAGCTTTAGTGAGTCACCTATAGTCAGGTTGTAGGTGACTTTTCTGAGTAAGGATGCACCTGTAGGTGTTGATGGAGGTCAATACCTTACTCTCCAACATCCTTTTATGCTATTTAAACCAAAAATATTCTTCCTTAACTCAATAATACCACCTAACATTAATATATGCTTCTATACTACAACTTTGGATGTAGAGGTCACTTGAAGCTCAAATCTTATAGGAAAACATTGAATGTTTACAGTGAACAAATGCATAGAATGAAGGTCTCTAAACACCATGTTCCTCTAGTAAAAAAACCATCTTTGTTTTCAAGGTCCTACCCCTAGGATATGGATACAAGATATATGTACTTGGACTAATCAAGACTTTTTGCAACACTATTATATGACATCACCAAAAGTGCTTGGGCCTCTATTTTGGGGTTTTAGGGAAACTTGTCTTCAAATTCTCTTCTCTTCTCATGAAGTGCCTTATCACTCTGAATACAAACTTACTACCTCAAACATTATTTACATAGCCTTTACAACATCCTAAGACCTCAATAAGAGTCTCACCACATGTTTCAACATCTTTGAGCAACATTTCTAGGTCTCTATCAGTACCACCTATAGGTGGACATTTTAATGTATATGTAGTTAAGAGAAGACATGAAAAATATGCATGGTGGAGGATCCTATAACTAGTCCTAGCTCCTTAAATATCTTTAAATGAAAATTTTCAGTCATAAAGAACATTAAATTAATCAAATGCCTTGTCTCAATGTGATTCACTCTTTTTATGGCACCTGCATATGCTCCTTCAGGATGGGTGACTATGCATATATGAGAATTGACTATCATAGACCATATTTTGTCATTTTAAGGGCCTTTTTTTGTTTACCAGTGTTCTAATAATATTTTTAAAAACTTATGACTCTTCATATACCTTTCATTAACGTTCTCACTCTTCAAGACAACATGATTATAGATTGATACTTGCAGAAAGTTGACTGTGTATCACATTTGGATGGTAACCTTCATTATGTTAGCTTGTGATATTTTTATTGGAAAGAGAGGGGATCAAGGATACATTGAAAACATGAAACACCAAACCTCACACTCATTTAAAACCACTATAGATAAATAACCCTTTTGTAGGTGTTAAAAACTGACTGCATGTCCATAACATACATCAACCTATGGTTTAATAATTTTGGGAATATTGGTGTATTATTCTTAATTTAGTTAAAGGGTATGAGTATTAAAATTAGTAAATAAATATGCAATAATCAAGCTACTAATTTATGTAAATTAGATTGTAATTTCTACCTTTCTAAAAATAGTAATAAAAGATGGAAAAGAAGACTTAGATGAAAACTAATTGATATGGCTAAAACAAGGTTTAATATTTTCTATGAGATACTATCAAAAACTAAGATCTAGTCTTCATTTTGTAATTGGACAAGAATGTTGGAACTAGACAAGAGTGTCAATAGAAATATAGTCCACCTCTACTAATTTTGTCTTGAGGATCTAAGCTTTTTGGGTTTCATTCGCTATGTTTGTGTGACCTTGTATATGAAGTTTTAGTAGCTAAAAGTCTATAGATCTCCCTATAGAGTAGATTTTATCTTCAAACCCTATATTCCATTGTTATTTTATAAAATTTGATATAATGTGTGTAAGATTTATTGGACATGGATCCACACCCTTTATGTGGGCATGCTACCTACATACTTATACTTCAAAGAGGGATCAAGCCATATGTAGTTCTCCCACTTGATGTGGTTTATGTAATTAAGTGTATGAAGATGAAAAATGCTAAACTAGATATGCTTGATGTGGCTACGGATTGGTGTAAAGGTTTTAATAAGCTTGTAATTTTATTGGTTGGCTATATATAAAGAATGGGGAATATTGCTTGAGTATTTTTACTTGTATTCTTGCTTGCTTAGTGATAATTGCCAACCCTTTCCAAATGATCTGTAAATGGGATTTTATATGGATGTATTGGTAATGGTTTTAATGTACTCACACTAGGATAATAAAGAGAAGGATGTGGAAATGAAATAAATTGACCATTGGGGCTAAGAATTAATTTGGACAAGAGCACCAAAAGTAGATAGGAATGGCATCGGTTCTATAGTCCTAGTGTGGCACTATTGTCTTGAGTAGATGGGACTTGGGGGGATTGATCTATCATAAAAAGAGGAGTTTGGCTTAGCTGGGGTCAAGTATGAAAGGCTATGGATGACTAGGTATTAGTGAAATTATGCCTATGAGGGTCATGAAAATAATTAGGAGGGACCTATGGGTTGGGTGTCATTATCCACACTCATTTTACCAATTTCTGCATTTTATATGACTACATTTTCCCCACTTTATTATATTGATGCAACAATTTGAAATACTAGGATAATGAAAAAATAGAAAGAATAACTAATCTTACCTATAAGGGTGAATCTCATGAAGCTATGTGATGTTGGGTGTGCATAGAAAGAACACACTGTGATGTGCAAATCTGTAAGAAAAACAAAGAGTAGATTAGTTCTTACTAGATACACTATATGTAAAATAAGAACATGTAAGGTTGGGTAAGAGAGAGAGGAAGAAAAAAAAAAAATACACCTCACCAGGTACATAGAATAATACAAAACCTATTATGATACTAAGTGATGTTGATTAATGCTGAATGTGTGCTGAACCAAGAGTAATATTATGAATGGAGTTGAATGCTCAATTACCCAAGAGTGGCTTAAGAATGCAAAGGCTTGGCATTTATCTCCATCATTACCTACTAAGTGAAGCTAGGTGGTCACACATGTGTTGATCAATGTTTAGACTATGTTTCCAATCCCTCTAAATAAGTGACTCAAGAATACAAAGGCTAACTAGTCCTTTGGCTCCATCATTTCCCCATGAAGTGAAGCTATGAACTGATACTAGTATGAAAAGTGTGTCATATGAGATGGCTCATAAATCCCATGAATGATCTATAATATGAAAATTTTGACATGGATTTCCAAATTTATGTTAGAAACTAGTTCACTTTCGGCCACTTCAAAAGATGGAGATTAGGCTTATATGAAAGCCACTCTGAACTGGTGCACTAGGATTTGTATGAAAGCCACTCCAAAATATGGAGGTTAGGCTTGTATGAAAGCCACTCTAAAATTATACCAACCATTTTTAGATGGATTAAGGCATGCAAATGCTAAGAATTCATGGCTAATACTAAACTTAGAAAGGAAAAGAAAACAAATGTGACACACATATTACCCCTAATCACTAGTATCTGGAACATGAATTCTAGTCTAGAAGTTATACCAACTACCATATATAAAATTAGAAGTGAGATCCATCATTCCATGCATGATGCCCCCTATATCTAAATTCTTTGAGAAAAAGTGTATTGAAAACTATTGATTCTGAATTGGTCTCACTGTGCAAAACTATAGATGAGCCCACTTTTTTGCTTGCTTCTGGAAAGTCTATTTTTTATTGTTTAAATAGGATCACCAAAAGTAGATGCTAGTGGTACTAGCACTATATTCCAATTTGAGTGCTATTATCTTGGGCCAAACCTAGTAATTATTCTCTCATTTTCACTATCTACCTAGTATGTTTTGACTAGTTTGATGTCTGGTTGCTAATCTAGGTGTTTTGAATGCTACTTTTTGGACCATTAGGATATTTTATCTTTGTGATAAAACCCTTTTTTGTTTCCCCTCTTTTGAGGGTAGGAATGAAGAACCTGTAATGATTTCCCTTAGAAGAAAGAGCCTTGTAAGTATGTTATGTTATAAAAATACATGATATAACAATGATAATTGACAAGATATCTCAAGATATAGCATGAATTATATTAAGAGATTGTTATATCAACAAGGGTATGCTTAGATGGATATCATAATGTAAGAACATTTGCAATGTACTAAATTGGAAATTAATGTCTAGTTAGTTTTTAGTTGTTCATTGGAGGGATGAGTCATGATGTCAATCATGGCATCTAAGAATGCAAGAAAATATATGATGTAGATCATGGCATTGAAAACAAGAAGTAAAAAAGCAACAAGCACATAAGGCAAGAAGAAAGAAGCATACAAGGGTGGTCAAAGGTCTAAATAAATAAGGGACATGGGCACATGTCACTCATACTGGAAGGCAAGAATAAAAATCATGTTTAAATGCCACATACATATACAATTGAAACAAGCAAAGCTGGCATGGAAGCCAAAATCACATACAAGAGTGCAAGAAAAGGACATTGGAAAATGTCCTAAGGCACATGCTAGAGACAATCAGGAACTAAAAAATGTAGCCATATCTAGTTATGTAATGTTAAAATGGAAAGAATGTAATAACTAGAAAGACAATCGTATATAACTAATTAAAGAAAGAGGGAAAGTATGCAAGACATGTTAGTACAAGACTATGTATATGTTAAGAAATACACAAGTGTTATGTACTAGTGAGATATCGATATAGTAATTTATGTAAGCTAGTAGATAATGAACATCAACATGATAAATAGAGGTGTGGTGTAGGAATGCCATAACGTAGATGGTGTAGTCATATATAAAATTCCCCTAGTGGGTATCTATATTGATGTGTGTCTCTATGTAGAAGTAGGATTCCCCATTAATGGGTAAAGTGAAGCAATTAAAGAGTTGGATGTCACCACCCACACTCAAAGAAGATCAATTAAAGCATGGTAATGTAGATACATCTATAAACAATAGTATAGAACAACAAATGTAATTCTATCATAGTAGTAGAAATGTAAAGCATGGATAGTGCATATAATTAGAATATTTTTGGTGTTTTTGAGTAATTTACATTTTTTTTTTATTTTAAAATATTTGAATGTTTTTGAATTTTTGATATATTGTATTATTTTTGGATTTTGATAGTTTTGTATTGTTTTTGGATTTCAAGTTATTTGAAGCTATGTAAAATCAATCATAAGGAGATTATGTACAAGAAATTGAAAAGGACTATGTACAAGCAAACTAGGAAAGGATGATACTAACTGATGAGTCTCATGGGAGACTCCTTATCATGGTATCATATATCAACAAGAGGAATCATGCATGATTATGAAGCATAATTAAAGTGCTGAGACTTTGGCTCTAAAAGTTGTATATGTTATAAATTCCCTAAAATTTCTAAAATGGAAGTTGAGTGTGTAGTCCCCCTATAACTTTGAGAAGTAGATATAGATGTAGGGATCTTAGGGACCCTTTTGGTAGTAGGATAAGCTCTCTAAACATGTGCTCTATGAGTAGATGCATGAGATCTCAATGATATTGTCTTAGGTGTGAACACTGTAGCTAGAATCTATCTAGAATACTGAAGCTATAGAGGTATATGAACTCTTTGTGTTGGTAATGGATGCCTCATCTATGTTTGAATAGGAATAGGGGAAATAACTATAACTAATATAAAAATTAGAACTAGAGATTGCAAAGTAGAAGATGGATCTAAAGTGGGGAGTGGTAACTCATATAGAACTCCACCAACTATAATGACCTAATTAGTGTGAATGAATTTCACACATCTATGAATTGTAGAAGGTATTTATTGAAGTTTTTGAATCCATGATTGACCAAGTACAATATGAAAAACTCTTGCATTAGGAACTATAGTAAATGGTGTGGCCACATGTGTTGGGATAACCTGTAGAGGAAGTATGATCTCACCCAATAAACTCTATATG
The DNA here is from genome assembly GCA_037957365.1 of Torreya grandis. Taxonomy (NCBI): domain Eukaryota; kingdom Viridiplantae; phylum Streptophyta; class Pinopsida; order Cupressales; family Taxaceae; genus Torreya; species Torreya grandis. The sequence continues at coordinate 180,488 of JARHVA010008611.1, read as the reverse complement.
TGCCTACTAAATATAATGATAACTATGTTTATTGGGGTAATATCCTACTCTAATATCCAACATGTTGAAATAATGTCATAGTGCATATGTTCACACTGGATCCATTATCTATGAGAACACTATGAATAGGTTGATTACGAATGTAAGATTTTATAAAGAGTGCATGATAATTCAAATCATCCTTGACTATCTCTTACTCTGAGAAAGAGATGTAAGGTCTAACTAGAACTCTAAAACTTTACATAGTAATCATGTTTCTCAAAGGAGGTGTCTTAACTAAAGGTGCCCTATATGTATATGGTGGTGGATGTGCATGATATGCATGGTGAACCCTTGATGTGTCCTCTGTCTCTTATTTTGAATGCTACAAAAAGGGATTTGAGAAGATTTTCAAAGATTTATCCTATGTTTGCTTTGCTTGAGGAGGCTCAATTGAAGTGCCAAAATCAATAATATTTCCATCTATCAAATCTTATATATTGTGTCACAAACTAATTCATCTATTTGTTGATGGCTTGGTGCCTTATGAAACTCACAAAATGCATGCTAATCATATCTTTATGGAAGAGGCTTTATTGGGTCAACTTCCTAAATAGGAGGGAGATATATGATGTTACATTCCAATAGCTACTATAAAACTCTAGCTGGAGAAATGGGTAGATTAGTGAAGGTTTTTTGAGGAGCTATTGATAAAACCACTTGCTAAGGGGGATTAAAAGTTGCATTAACTATCAATTGATTTTGATTCTTGTTATCATTAACCTTGAATTTGTATGGGACTTTATTGTTACTTTTGTTTGTTGTGTCTAAGATACATGTGTACTTGAGTTTTCCCATTGAAACTAGTTTGACTTCTCATTCCTTTAGTGTGTGACACAATTCAATGAAGGAAGAGAATGTTTTCAACATGACTAATTCATGAAAAGTTGGTAGAAGACTTTGCTTGAAGAGATCTTGTAACTCTTGATTGGTCATAGGACTAGTAATCTTAGCAAAAATAGTCTTATATTAGAGAACATAATCTATGAGATGCTCATTTGACCTTTGTTTTTATTGTTCAACTTGGGCATATGAAAGCTTATCACAAATGTTAATGCTAAAATGAGCTAGGAACATGTCAACTAAAGGATTGAATGTATTGACTAATTGATTTGATAGACTATAGAACCATTGTAAAGCATAATCCTTTAGGCTTCATGGAAATATCTTGGTAAGTAGCTAGTCATTGGGTACATAGTCCAAGCATGCTATGTGAAAGGCTCTCAAATGTGTCTTTGGATCACCTTTGTCATCATATAGAGTAAGATTAGGTTGAACAAAACCTTGCGGTAAGGGTGTAAAAGCAATGTGGCATGCCAATAGTGTATGTAATAGAGAAAAAGAATCTAAAGCTTGCATGGATCTACAGACATCTTGCTCAAGATGTAGCACCTTGGATTGAAGAGATTTTATCTCTTGTACAAGGGCTGCCACATTAGGAGATAAAGATGTACTAGTTGTAGGTAGTGGCATAGAGGTAGGTTGGGATACTATAGGGGGTTGTTGAGACATAGTTACCCCTGTAGTGTCATTTGTAACTAGTTGCTTTAAAAGAATGGGAAATTCAACTTGCTTATCCTTTTTAGTTTATATGATAGATTGTAAAATAAGAGTATGATCTCGGGGCTGGTCCCTAAGTATTTATTGAAAACTTTGTAGGATCAAATTTTTGTTGAGGATAACTTTATTATAAAAAATTGGTGGAAGTGGATCAATAGTCCAATGTGGTAGATCATGAGCATCGGTGTGTACATCATCATTGTTATTTTCATACTGATCATCATAAGAGTTATCTTTATTGAAATTAATGTAATCTAGATGTGTAGAATCTATAATAAGAACCTGAGTTGGTTGTCTATCCATGATATATGGTCAAGTTACCAAAATCTAGGTAAATTTAAGAGATTTGCCATTAAGTCTTGCACTTCATCTTGAAGGAAGAGATGCAATAAACTTAGGTGGCATAAGGAAAACAACTTGGATAATAGTAAAAAATATTAAATGGATATAATCTAAACAAGGATCTAGAATATGGATAAAAAGGATATGAAGTTCACACACATGTAAGGTGATACCTAAAGAAGTAATATGACATAGTATACGTAATTAGGGTTTGAAAGATAATTATTTGAATAATTTACTATGAAAATTTGAAATTGAAAGTGAATTTTTGAGTTATATATGCAAGTAAAAAAAAATAAAAAATTTATTAGAAAAGTAGTGATTTAAATAGACCTAGTAAATGCCACTAGGGTTTTGAAAAGTAAATGTTTTTGAAAATTATTATTGAATTTTAAAATTTGAATGGATTTTTTGATTTAAATATGCTAATAAAAAATTAGAAAATTATTGGGAAAATATTGGGACCTAGTATGGGCAACTAAGATTTGAAATAAAATTATTACAAAATTTTAAATTTTAATGTTAATTTATAATTTTATTATGTAGGTAAAAAAATCAAAAAAATATAGGAAAAATTAGTATGAAATTTACCCTAAGGTTTTTAGGGTTTTTATGCACAAATAAAACAAGTCAAGTTCACCAAATGATTTAACAATTTTGGGAATATTAGTGTATTATTCCTAATTTAGTTAAAGGGTTTAATTAGTAAAACTAGTAAATAAATATGAAATAATTAAGCTACTAATTTGTGTAAACTAGATTGTGATTTTGACTTTTCTAAAAATAGTAATAAGATATAGAAAATAAGACTTTGCTAAAAACTAACTAATACAACGAAGACAAGGTTTGATATTCACTATGTAGGACTGGGACACTATAACAAATAGAGATTTAGTATTTGTTTTGTAATTGGATAGGAGCATCATAACTAGACAAGAGTGGCACTAGTTTTGTATTCCACCTCTACCACTATTATCTTGTGGATCTAAGATTTTTGGGTTTTGTTTGATGTGCTTGTATGACCCTGTCTATGAAGTTTTGGTAGCTGGAAGTCTGTAGAGCTCCTTGAAGACAATATTTATCTTCAAACCTGATGTTCCATTATGATTTAACCAATTTTGAGAAAGATGGGGTGCTAGTGTGTGTAATATTCACTTGACATGGATCCACACCCTTTGTGTGGGCACACTTCCTACATACCAATACTCTGAAGAGAGATCAAGCCATATGCAGTTCTCCCATTTGATGTGCTTTGTGCAATTGAGTGTATGAAGATGCACAGTGTTAAACTAGATGTGCTTAAGGTGGATTGGGACTGGTGTAAGGATTTTAATAAGCTCATAAGTGTATTAGCTAGTTGTATACAAAGAATAGGTAATATTTCTTGAGTATTCTTGTTTGTATTCTTGCTTGCTTAGTGATAATTTGTAACCCTTTCCAAATGATTTTTGAATGGGATTTTATAGGGATCTATTGGTTATGGGTTGAATGTACTCATGTTAGGTTAATAAGGAGAAGGGTGGGGAGCTAGAAAAAATTGACCATTGGGGCTAGAAATGGACTTGGACAAGAGCACTAAAAGTGGACAAGAGTTCTACCAACACTATAGACCTATTATGGCAATATTATCTTGAGTAGACAAGACCTAGGGGGATTGATTTATCATGGAAAGAGGAGTCTAGCAAAGGATGACTAGGAATCAATGAAAATTATGACTGTAAGGGTCATGAAAGCAAGCAGGGGGGCCTATGGGTTGGGTATCATTAGCCACACTTAAGTTACTAATTTTTGCATTTTATATGACTACAACCCACAACCTAAAATATTTGATCCATCAAATCAATTCTAATCATGGAACAAAACATTTGAAACATGTTAAAAGTAATTTCACATCCTCTAGAAGTAAATTCATCAATTTATTTGTACGGATTAGCTCAAATAGGATCAAAATCTGTAGGGTGTGGGGATTAGTATGTAGAAAAAGATAGTCAACTTAAAAAGGATGGTTAATAAAGAATAGGAATCCAATACTTGAAATACAAACATAAATGTGAATTTTACCAAGGTTACTATCCACTATGAAGGGAATTTGAATTGGAAGTATTCATATTGGTCATACTAAGAAGAAACATGTTGACTAGTTCTACTTGGCTAGTGGAGTGATGAAGAGATAGAATGGTTTTAGCCCATTTTTGGTACTTATAAATCATGGAAATGGAATCATGGAATATAAATATAAGTTTCATAATCTTCTCCCATGTTCCACTCTCTCCCATAGGGCGTACCACCTTTGAAACTCCCTCTTTTTCAGTTGTTTTTTAATTTTTAGTTAACACCTACAAATTTCTATTATAAATAACATTATTGATAAGGAATATAATAGGGAATAACATGATGGAAATTTTGAGAGAGAGAGAGAGATATTATAATACTTGTCTACCTAAAAAAACCATACCACCTTCATTTATGACTCCTAAGAGGACCCAAAATGACAAAAGGACTAAATGTGACCATGACCAAGGTTAGAAACATATTAAATGACATAAAATTGACTATGACACACCCTATGACACTATAATATACCCCTATATCAAGTTTTAGATTATAGGGGGTTGACCCATTTTTGACTTATGGTAAAAAATGGTCAACATTAATTTTTAGGGTTTTACACAAGTAATTCCTATGTTTGGTTAAAGGGAAGAAATATATAAATTAGTTGAAAAAATATATGGGTAGTATTTTATGTCATCAATAAGATTCTATAAATCATCTATTCACTATATAATAGTGCTCAGTTTGGATAGTGGTGCCATCTATGTGTAGTGTCCTCAATGTGGTGTTAATGTCCCCTTTGTGAGATTGTTCTTATCTTTAGGGAACACTTACACCTATGTATATATGTTGTAATTCATACATGATAGAAACATATAGTTCTATATTATACCTAGAAAACTTGATCTAATGTGAAAACCTTAATATCCTTGTAAGTATCGAATAAGCAATAATTTTGTGTGTATTAGTAGGATGGGTTGGATATCCTCAACACCCCTCTATGTAGAGATTTTCCTTTGTACCAATACTCTGTGAAGGGATAATGTTGAATGTAGTTCTCCCACCTAGTTATTGATTTATAAGAAAGTGAATGCTAGAATGCGAGTAACTTTGGATGCCTTGAATGTTATTGAGATTTGAAATGCTTAAAAACTAGACTTAAAGATGTTGTAGATGAAGTATGCATAAATTTGGGTAGAATAGGGATCAAATACCTTTATTTTTCACACCATTATCTTTGGTTTGAATATATTTTTCATCTATTTTCTATCTAGTGAATAGAGATGGATTATAATTGTTTTTATAGGGTTCTATTACTTGTGTGGATAAGAAAATGAGATTAGGTTGACCTTGAAAGGGGAATACATTTGAAAAACCATCCATTGGGAAGAAATAGGGTTAAGGAAACTAATGCCCAATTACGGACACTAGTGCCATATGTCTATAGTATCCTAAATGTGGTGCTAATGTCCTTTGGTAGACTGTTGAGAAAGTTGGATTGAGATCTAAGATGATAGTTTTGGGACTATGTCTCACCTAAGTGTAGGTGACTCTAGTCTAATAAATCACTGAACATATAAGGCTAATGCTTAAGGATAGGTATATGGATAGACTAGGGATAGGGTAAGTCAAGTGACACTCTTATCATTCAATTACAACTTTTAGGTGATTACATTACCCCCCCACTTATGTTAGTAATGTAGTAAAGGAAAATGACTAGTATAAAGGAAAAAAAATCATACCCAGACTTACCTCAGAAGTGAAGTTGGTATATCTGAGTTTGAGTATGTGAATTCAGGTCTACATGTGTGGAACATGATCCAAATCACTATCCTATAATGAAACATATAAAAATTAGTCCTTACTTAAGAGATAATCAAAAGCAAAAGAATACATTGAAAATGAAATAATTGAGTAAAGATAAGTAAAGAGAGAGGAAAGGAATAAATACACCTCATTGGGAATGCAAACCAATGTATGAACCTGGTGACAAATTGTGTGTGTGAATGTGCATATTGATCATATCATTAAATATATTTAATTGAGTTTATGGATTTATCAATCCTCATATGGGTGGCTCAAGAACTCAATCTAGTTTTGACTCCATCATTTCTCACCCTTGCTTGGTGGATACTGACATCTATGAATAGCTTGGATAAGACTGTAAGTGTGTCAAACCCTCTCATGTATGTCGCTCAATAACTAAATTAGGACATTAATCCATCATTTCCCCATATGTGAAGTGGATGCATCTATAACATTACTATGAAAATTGTTAAAAGTATCTAACTGAGTAATCTAACTATGTATTTGACTCCACAACCACTTAGCATATTAAGCAGCTCTAGGCCACTCAATAATGCCAACCACTAGAGATGGAGTAAGGAATGAATCTGGTGACAACCTAGAATATGGTAGCAAGTGTATATAGTTTAGAGAATTACATGGATTTTTCCATTCTATCTGATCAACCTATTTAAAGCTAAGTATATGGAAACTATGTGCCTCAAACATGCACTCAATTTGGTATATGAGTATATTAAATCTAAATCAAGCATGTAATAGCTAAACCTGCATAACTAATATAAATGTATGAGTGATCATGCCATGCATTTTACCCCTGAATCTAAGTAATCGGTATGAATTAGAACTAAAATGAATGTATCTAAGCTAAATTTAACATAACTACCAAAACTATGACTATATATGTGCAAATTTGTATTAAACTTGGTGTACTAGTCTAAATGATCTAAACTATCTTAAATTTGTGGCTACTAGAGAGTAATACCCAATATTGGATAGTAGGGCCCTATGGCACTGGTATCCCAGCCTAAGTGATAGTGATTGCTTGGTCTAATTTCTATGTGATCTGAATTGACTATTGAGTCTTTGTTTTATTTTATGTTTTTCTTGAGTCTAATATTTGACACTGAGCCTATGTGATAAAATGCATCTATGAAAAGTAATGTATGAGCCTAATCTTTGTGATAACCCCTTCTCTTTTTAGGGTAGTTGTGAAATTTATGGAAGAACTACCCTCTAAATAAGTAACTCCACAAAATGTGTTAGACAGAGCATGTACATGATATTCCAATGTAATGTAAAACATAACATTAGAATGTAAATGTATTTGAGCAAAAGTAGGAATTGTAAGATGTATGTTGTAATCTAGCATTGCACAAGGATGATAATATATATGTAAGCAATTTATATAGTGACAAAAGCTAAGTAACTACTTTGGGAAATGGGGCATGATGTCCATCAAGGCTCCTAATTAGGAAGGGTAGATGCATGAGATCTCTCATGGTATCAAAAATTGGTGTTTGTGTGTGCGTAACAAGCAAATACAAGTGTCATGGTGTATAATCATACGAAGAAGCAAAAATACAATCACATGAGGAACACAAAAGGTAGGCTAAGGGGCCATAATACAAGGGACATGGGAACATGCCACTAAATTTGAGAATGAAGACATATAAGGACATGCTCAAATATCCACATACATAAACATCAAGTAATTTTCCATAGAGCCATAGAGAAGGACATGTTAAAATGGATGCATATAAAAGCATAAAAGAGCACATAGAAGGGACATGAGCACATGTCCAAGGCATATAAATAGAAAAGTGGCATAGAAGCTAAAGAATAATGGCATAGTCAAATGACCTTGAAATAGAAGATGCATAGGAAACATAATCAAGTCTAATCTAGGAACTAGAAATGAAAGCAAGTATAACTATGTAATATAAATATATGTAGATTATAAGGTACATATATACTAAGCATATATAGTGATAGCTAAAAAAGTCTAAACAATAAGGAGAAATGATCAATATCAAGATAAGCCAATGCATAACTGAAATATATAGTATGTAAGATATAACCTAGTTATATCAACTATGTATGAGATGCCCCTGAGTGGGTGGATGTATCAAATGTATAAACTTGGATCTATCTAAATTCACCTAGTGGGTAGATGATAGTTGGTCTAGATCAGTATAGTGTATTATATTCATGTTTGGAATCCACAAGCACTTTACAAAAACAAGTGAAGTATATGTGTATGATAAAATTGACTATACTAAGATAGCTAGAAATATGAAATATATGCCAAGTAGTAGAAATTTAAACAAAATAATGCATATAATATGTAAAATTTTGTATTTTTAAAATATTTAAATGTTTTTGTATTTTGACATATTATATTGTTTTTGTGTTTTTTGAGTATAAGCTATGTACAAGTATATGAGAATAAACTATGTACAAGGAGCAAGAGAGATAAGGAAGTATGAATAATTCAATTAAAAATGAAAAGTTCATCTTTTTATATGTAGAATTTCATTATATGAATGATGTTCAATGGATTTTTGACTACCTTGCCATTGAGTAAAGATACTTAATAGACATTTAGGCTAAAACTTCTAGTGATGATGTATGGTGTGAGCCAATTGGGTTTAATTTTTTTTTTGTTTTATTCTTTAGCATTGACATTTCTAAGATTTTCTTTCAATACTAGATCATTCATTTCAAATTCCTGGATATGGACTATGTTATTGTAGGCTCATTATATTTGATTTTGAAGATTCTCTACAAATTAGATACGTGTATGATCCAATTATTCTATTTCATAGAGATGTCACTTTCTATACTGGTCATCTATGATTAGTCCTTTTAAAGAGACCCATAAAGATAGGATTTCTAATTTGAAGGGAATAATGGATTTCTTTCCATATAAAAGTGAATAAGGAGTAGCTCCTATCAGTGTACGTATACTGGTGCGGTAATCCTAAAGTTCATAAACAAGTTTATTGTGCCAGTCATCACCAAATTTAGTGATGGTTTTGCTAAGAATGTTATTGTTCATCTTATTTGTTGCCTCTACTTGAGCATTACCCTATGTGTATTATGGTGTGGAGAATGTATGTTGGATTTTGTATTTAGCATAGAAAATTTTCACTATTTTGTTCTTCAAAGAAGTTCCATTATCTATAATGATGGTTGCTAGGAGACCGAAGTAGGAAATAATATTAATCATCAGAAACTAAAAAATATCCTTCCCGTTTATTGATTGTAGTAGGATTTATTCTACCCACTTTATAAAATATTTTGTTGTGATTATGAATATGTGGCCACCTATTACTTCTATTTTGATTTTATCGATTAGATCAAAGCCCCATAACATGAATGGTCATGATGATATGATAGGTTAAATCTAATATGAAGGGAGATGGTATAAGTTACCATGGCATTGACATTTGTTACATAATTTTTCACACTCTTGACATTATTGTTTCATAGTTGGCTACTAGTAACCATGTCTAAGTAATTTATGTGACATTACCTTACCATTGAAATGACCATTACATTCATTGTCATGAATTTGTTGAATAGCCAATTTAGCTTCTTTTGTTGTTAAACATTATAATAAGCATCTATCAAAACATATTTTGAGTAAATTATTGCCAATTATGATATATCATAGATAGTTTCATTACAATTTGTGCTTTTTGTTCTTTGTAAAGGTATCTGGTGTGATAGATTTATTCAAAAAGTTGTATATATTGGAAAACCATTCAGATGGTATTGAACTTCATGTGGTGATAAGTATTGTTAGAGTAATAAGGTCCATATGGGAGACTGATGGAGATTATAATCATTTAATAATTAATAGAGCTTGTTTTTCATCCATTTCTATGGGGATCAATAAGGTAACACTTTCTAATACATTGGTGTAATGGTTATCTTTGTGTGGGATATTCTTAATAGATAAATTTTCAAACTAAATGTGTAGACAATGAATCATGTCCTTATAAGTATTTAGGTGTTATTATTTTATTTGTTAAATATATGTGACTTTATTGATAATCAATTTGGAGTCCCCATAAACTTGGATTGATTTTATCTTAAGAGCTTAAGCTAATTGAAGGCATAAGATGAGAGCTTCATATTCATCAATGTTATTGGTGCATGATAAACTGAGTTGGTATGTAATAGGTACAATTTTTCCTAAAAGATCAATGAAAATAATTCTAGCACTAACACTAGATGCACATCTAGAGCCATCAAAAAATATTATCCATGTATCAGGAGTAATATTGTATGCTATGAAATCATCTCTAAAATCATTGTTAACAAGATGTGTATCCAATAATTGGTTGCTTATAATTGGTCTATGATGATTTGTCCTTTTACATATTTTTGTAATATTATTTTGAAGTCAAATTTAGTGAGTAACATAACCCATTTAGTAATGTGACTCGAGAGATGCATTTTTGACATGAGGAATTTCAAGGGATTAACCTTGGTAATGATATGTGTTTCATTATTAATCATGTAATGACAAAGTTTCTATAGAAAATGCTAGTGATAAGCAAATATTTTCTATTTCTAGATAATTTCACTCATTGTCAAATAATGTGTAACTAATCTAGTAAATTGCTCTTTATTTATGGTGGTCAATATGTTGTGCTAGGAGTGCCTCTAGTGCATGATAGATCACAAAAGGGTAAATTAAGAGTGGATTACTAGGTATAGGTAGAACCAATATGGGATTATTGAGAAAGTATTGCTTAAGTGTATCCAATCTCTCTTGGCATGTGAGGTCCCACTCAAATTTTATATCCTTCTTAAGTATTATAGTGAATGATTGGGTTTTATTAGTGAGTTGTGCCATAGAATGATAAATTTCTTAAATTTCCCCAGAAGGACCATAGTTTTTTCAAATTAGTAGGAGGAGGCATGCCCACGATTGATTTGGCCTTCTTATGGTCAACTTCTATGCCGCATTTATATATAATGAAGCCCAAAAGTTTCCCTAAGGAAACTCCAAATACATGTTTCTTAAGGTTAAGCCAAACATTATATTTTCTAAGCCTTTAAAAGATTTGTCACAAATTAATTTCATGATGTTGTTTATTTTTTAACTTGGATAATAAATCATCCACATAATCTTTGATTGTATTGTGAATAAGGTCATGAAAGATGTGAATCATAATGCGTTGGTAAGTAGCATTGGCATTATTTAATTTGAATGACATTAATTTATAGAAAAGGTGCCCTATGGTGTCTTGAAATAAGTATTATCTTGATCTTCTTTGGCTATCTTAATTTGATTATACCTATCAAAACCATCCATAAAGGAGAGCTTCATAGAGAGAAACATGGAGTCTACTATCATATCAATGTTTGGAAAAGGGAAATCATCCTTAGGACATGGTTTGTTGAAGTCCTTGGAGTCATAACAACATTAGATTTGTTTATTAGGTTTTACAACTGGAAATATATTTTCAACCCACTATGGATGGGCAACTAGTCGAATTAAACTAGTATCTAGTAAATGTTGAATTTCATCTTTAACAAGGAGAGTGACTTTAGGATGTATTTTGTGAATCTTTTGGTTTACTGGTTTGACATCTAGATATAAGGTGATTTTGTGTATAATGATTAATAGATTAATGTCAAGTATATCAAAATAATCCCATCCAAATACTTCAAAAAATTAGTTAAAATTTGATGAATGTTAGTATCTTTTGATTTATGTAATGTGATAATCAAGATTATGATGCAAGGATCAATTTTGGTGCCATAATTAAATTTACCTATTTCTTTATTGAGCAATGTAGATTGATCTAAAGTGTATGGTATTATGGGGATTGTGTCATTTTTATCAGGTAACATATGATCCAAATCATTTGAAAGCTCAAAAAAGTATACTTGAGCACTTTTGGAATGAGTAAACCTATTCTTATGATAGAAGGAAGGGACATCCTCATATGCACCCAAGAATTCTAAGAGATCTTCATCATTAAAAAACTCATTGATAACTAGTAGATTTGGTGAATTTATATCTTTGATGAGGTTAGGGTATAAAATTAAAATTGTATAAACATGATTCACTATATCAAATGATTGTGGGATAGGTGGATAAAATGTGATGTGTTGAGAGGTATTTTGAGAAGATATAGCATTAGATGTATCATTTGTATATTCAATTTCTTGTTTGCCCTATTGATCATATGCTTCAATGGGATATATAATTAATTATTCATGTTTGTTAAGGCCCTAAAATTTGTAACCCATATTTTAAAAATATTATACTATGAAAGGTGAAGTAAAATAGCTGGTGGAGTTGTATGCATCTTTTGAATTATAGCCTGGGGTGGTATAGTATCAAATTCCATGTGTGGAATGTAGTTATGTGAAGGCTATGTATGCTAAAAATACTTAAATGGTTATTTATCTATTGGGATTGTGTATATATGGCCTCTATATTTGAGTTTTAACCATGCATGTAACATTGATGAAATTACATGCATAACATGGATCCATGATCTACTAAGTATGAGATTGTAATTGAGATCATTTGGCATGACTTAGAATGTTGTAGGTATTATTCAAGGTTCAAGGGTAAGGTTTAATGTTATTTAAACCAAAACATTTCATGAAATATGGTTAAACCCTTAGATGTTCATATCAAAAGGATCTAAATTTGTAGCATGGATGTTAAGATGGTGTAGGAAAGAAATGTTACATATGTTCAACCCTGATCCATTGTCAACTAGAACTCATTTAACACCTATCTCATTAATTTTCAAAGAGATATGGAGAGGTATGCATATGAAATGACCAAGTGAAAGGTCCTCTCTCTTGAAATAAATGTGCTCTTTTATCCATGATGACATCATAACATGGATTGTAGGGTTTACCAAGAGTGCAAAGCTAAAAGTAGATATGGGATGTGATTTATATGTTTTTGATAGATAATAAAAATGGATAAGCAAGACCAATGATTATTTGGTATGTCTAGTATTGATGGGAAAGGAGTGAATCAAAGAATAAAATGCATATAATGGGGATTGATTGATTTTAGGTAATATAATTAGTGTTTGATTTACCAAGATATCTATGTGTTGATAGAATATTATCTTAAATTTATTGCACATAGAAGAAAGATAGCATGTGAATTAAATAATGAAACATTAAATATATTATATTTTATTTGAAACATCTTGTATGCATATATCTATTTTATTAAGGAAAAAAAAATTATTATTTTTCAAATGAAAGAAAGGTAACATGCTATGGAAAGAATGCAACATGAACGATATTTTAGTTGACTTGAAACATCATGTATGCATATGTCTATGTGATTAAATAATAATGTTTTAATTATTTTTCACATAGAAGAAAGATAACATGCTATGAAATATGATAAATATTTCATTTGATAGTAAGCATCATCTATATATGTATTAATGTCTTTGCTTAGTTCATTCTCAATTAAAGGGAATAATAATGAAAAGGAAATCATGAAACTTTTCAACAAAAAGTAATTTATCTCTTATGTGATTATGATCATCATGAGATGGGCTAGGTTATTCACAACAAAATAGAAAAATAGGATTTGGTCACCCTATTGTATATTATTTAGGGTTAGGGTTTTTGGAATTTAGGGTTTCTTTGCAAAAATTTAAGTTAGATGTAAAATAAATTGAAACCTTAATGTAAATTTTGATTTAATTTAGATAGCTTGTATATATGAAATTAGAAACTTAAAGTATTCAATCCTACATATATTACACAAAAATATAAATTAATGCAAGCTAGGGTTTGATGTAATATTTGAAGTCTAGTTCAACAAATGATTTAACCTTTTAGGGTTTCATATAAGTAATTCTTATGTCTGGTTAAAGTGTTGAGATATCTAAATTAGTTAAATAAATATGCAATAATTAAGTACTAATTTATTGTGATTTTGACCTTGTTTGAATTTATAATAATTAAAATAAATAGGGATAAAAATATACTTATCTAAAAAATAACTATCATAAATAATATGGGTTTTAGAATTTGGGATTTAGGCAATAGTCTATGTCATCAATAAGATTATGGTATTCATCTGCTCACTAGACAGTAGCACCTAGTTTGGATAGTATCACCATATGTGTGTAGTTTCATTAATATGGTGTTAATGTCCCCTTTTTAGGACTATTCTTAATTTTGGGGATCACCTATGCTTGTGTCTATATGTTGTATTACTACATGATCGAAACATGTAGCTCTATATTGTACCTAAAAAGCTTGATTTAATGTGAAAACACTAATCTAATTGTAAATATGGCATAAGAAATAATTTTATTTGTATTAGTAGGATGGAATGAACATCCTCAACACCCCATTATGTAGATATTTTCCTACATACCAATACTCTGAGGAGGGATCAAGTCTGATGTAGTTCTCCCACCTAGAGCTTGATGTATGTGCAAGTGAATAATAGAATAAGAGTGGCCTTGGATGCCTTGAATGTTCTTGAGATTTTAAATGATTTAAAACTATACTTATGTATGTTTTAGATTGTAGTATGTAAAAAGTATGGAAAAATATGGATCAAATACCTTGATTTTGCATAACTTTGTCTTTGGTTTGAATAACGTTTGCATTAATTTTCCATATAGTGAATAGAGGTGGATTAAGCTTTTATTTATAGGTTTCTATTACTTGTTTGGATAAAAAAGAGCTTAGGATGACCTTAGGAGGGGAACACATTTTAAAAACTATCCATTGGGAAGAGTTGGGGCTAAAGATAGTAACACCCAGTTAGGGACGCTAGCACCATGTGGTTGTAGTGTCCCAAATGTGGTGTTAATGTCCTTTTGGCAAACTATTGAGAAATTTAGATTGGTATCTAGGATGATAGTTTTGGGACTATGTCTAACCTGAGTGTAGGTGATTATGGTCTATTGAATGACTATAAATGTAAGTCTAATGCTCAAGGATAGGTACATGGCTAGCCTAGACTCTTAGCATCCAATTACCACTTTTAGTTGATTACAGAATCATAAAATAAAAAATATGATTGATAGTGGTGATCCTTTAATAGATACATGAATCAATAAATCCACTCAAATTATGAGTTCCTCTCCTAAAATAAAAGTACCAAAATATAAATTATAGCTACCAAAGGATAATTAAGAGTAAAAATAGTTGCAAATAAGCAAATTAAAAAAAGAAAAGATACAATAGGTAAAGCTAGACCAAGAAATGTTACAAAAAGATCAAGATGAAAAAGTAAAATTATTAAAGACACAAGATAAAAATTAACAATTAAATAAATTAATATATTTCAAAGGCAATGGTACCAAAAAAATAATTGACAAATCAAGTTTAAGGTAAGAATAAAAACATGCTTAAATCAAGATTTATAACAAAAGAGTTCAACAAGAAAGTGACATTAAAAAAATCTAAAGTTCCAAATGTGGTTAAAAAGGGGGAAATTATAATCCTTTCCTTAGACTAGGGATCTTTCACTATCACTATTCACATCGATGGCAAGAAATTTATGGATATCAATGGTATGCACTATGAAGATACAATTTTGTCTTTTATGTCATGTATTTCCTCTCTTGGAAATAAGTATGCACAATGAGATAAAAATAATTCAATTGAAACAATTGTGGATTAGTTAAGTTAAGAGTTTCATTTGCTTCAAAATAATGTTCTCTTACTTTTCATGTTATTTATAATACAAGTGCATACAATTTTGTTATTTAAAAATCATGGTTAAAATCAATATGATAAATTATTGATACAAATAAATATTTCATATCATCTGATCATGAAGGCATGGTTACCTACTTTTATAAAGAAAGCATTTATTTAGATAAAAAGAAATAAGAAGTAATCATATCTTCAGTTACTATAAAAACAAATACAAGTAATGACATATCAGTATAGGCAAAGGACATAAAACATATTTTAAAAGAGAAATAAAAGGTATCTTGGAATACTATTTTTATTAACTATAACATCATTAGATAACAAGAGGCACAATATAATAATCATTGCATAATCTTGATACATGAAAATGACATAAAGCATACACAAATGCATCCCATTGATGACATCTTGGGATTATAGTAGCACTTTTCCCTTATCCATATCATATTTACTATTCAAAATCCAAAATCCAAAATTCAAAATCCAAAATCCAAAAATATAAAAAAAAAGTCAACAATTCCAAAAAAACCCCAAAATATTAAATATTCAAAGAAAATACAAAATACATTCAAATAAAATAAAAAATACAAAAATTAATTAGTATTAACATGTTTATTATCTTATTGGAATATATGTTATTTAATTTATGTTAGTAGATAGCTTATTATTTATTTTATATACACACACATATGTTTCATAGATACCTAAGTGTGATACATGCATACAGTAGATCCATGAGGCATGAGCATGTAGATGTGGGACCTTTCTTCTCTTTGCCATGACACACTATACTAGGGTAATATTTATTCTAGTTGGTCATGATTGATACATGTCATATTGTTTTATGAACACCTATATACTATCACATTGAGCTTATTTAATAACTCTTACACATATATTTACTCATGCTTACATCTTAACCCATGTAATTAATATGATATGTTACGTGATTTTTTTATAACACATATATGTAGGGAATAGTATGATATATTTATGTTGGTTTATTATACTTCATTTACTCACATTATCACTACTTAATGTACTTCTTGTTTGATATTGTCTTGCTTGTGGAACATTTGAATATGTTCCTTGTGTATAGGACCATATGCCACTGATTTTTATTAGTGGGGTCATGTCATAGAGAAATGAATCCACACATACATAGTTTGTATAATTTTATATAGTTTACATGACACAAATATACACATGGGTTAGAATCCTATACATTTGGCACTAATTTTTTTTTATAGATTTTGGACATAGTTATTTAGTTTTGTTATAGATATTATACATAGTTATAGATCACATATTACATGTTAACATATAATTCAACTTATGAAACATTATAAGTGCATATTCCATACAAGTCCACCAAAAATTATAAATACATATTAAAAAAAAAAAGAACCACTATTTTTACCAAGAAACACCTTTTTGAATCATTCTTATCTATAGTAATTGGTTACTTTAAGTAGTATGGTTGAGATTCAATACCCTCAATAGCTTTAAATCCCCTTATTCATTTTCATTTTGTTATACCACTTAACTTACATTACTTATACATTCACTTAAGTTATGTGATTGATATTTACTGATCTCAATGGCCTTGACACAATTTACCATTACACCAAATTGGGAGCATAAATTACCCTCTAAGATTCCTCTTCAAATATATAATGTTCATTTCTAATATTGTATTATCTCTAATGATTCATAAGGGATAATTTTTACCAAATAAAACTACCAAGGGGAAGCATGGTTGCATCGACACACAAGTGTACTCCTTTGCTCTCTTTACTTTTCAAACATTTCAATAATTTAATTTCAGATTACATACATTGATTTATATTTTAACATTCTCTTGGTTATAATTCATATGCCAAGAAAATATTCACCAGAGCTTAAGTAAAGGAAAGGTGTGTTTCAAACACCTATGTATGTATTTCTTTCCTTTAGCCTAGTAATTCCATCTTTATGCATTACTATTTTTTTTTTTTATTTTTTTTTAGGGGGGGGGCTAAGGGTGGAGAATTTAGATACTAGAATATGATTATTTACAACATCTCAGTCTTGTACACTTAAAAATTAATAACCAAGCCTCTACCCTTTAGTTTTATGCATTTTTTTTGTTAAAAGGATCACATTCACCATCTCATTATGCCTAACTACTTATCTTACAATTGAACCCTATAATTATGATGAACTATATCACCTATACACTATAGGAAGTTTAAAATATGATTTATATCCTTCATGGTCAGTTACATACCTTTATAATTTTTATATTTTACTAGACACTACTATTCACATAGGGACACTAGAGTTGACACTAGTGTCCAGATTCCTTATTATCAAAGTTGGAATGAGGCATAAGTAAAACTTAATATCAATCTAGGCAAAAAAACCACTATGAAATCTCTTGGCAAAAAAAATAAACACTCAATAATGAGGAAACACAAATTGAAAATATTATTTCTTCAAATAAATTAATATAATCCAAAATAATATTTTATTCTTCACACTTTCCCATCCTCATGTGAAGTCTACTATAATGCACAAATATATAGGCTTAATAAAAATTTGTCCATGGCTAAATAATAGCTTGGAAAGAATAATATAGGGGATAAGTCAAATTTGTTTAAACTAGGTAAATGATAAATATAACATATACATGAACCGTGTTTGATCAACAAGTAACAACTTGGACTTATACTTGGAAAACTCCATAAATAAGCTCAGCTAGTTTAGGTGTGAACACAAAAACTAGAATAGTTCCATAAATAACTAGAAAAATAACTATCTAGTTTGAACACTACTATAACACCATCCTTTAAATTAAAGTAAGAGATAAATAAGTAACTATGGGTCATGGATAGTAGACCTAATAATGTACCTATGTACATATAAGGAATAAAAAAATAAAGGAAGGAATTCAAGTTAAATCCCCCCAATTACAACTTCATTTACCCTAAGCAATGTTCATAACTAAAGATAAAGAGGTGAATCCAAGGGCTTAGTGAGTATTTCATCAACCTGCTCTATTTTAGATAAAAACTCCAATCAAACAACCCCATTATGAACAAGCTATCGAATAAATTTCATGTGTATCTCAATATGCTTAGTGTGTTGATTCTCTATAGGGTTGCAAGGAATTTTAATAGAAATTTATTTATCACACCAAATCAAATTGGGATTAGGTTGAGTAAATTAAAAATCACCAAGTAATTATCATATACAAATATCCCCTATCTATTTTTAACATCACCTCTGTATTCTACCTCATTGGATGATAATGCAAAAACTAAATTATTATTGGATGCCCATGTAATAAGACCATGGCCAAGGTGAAAGATGAATCCAAAAGTAGATTAATGGGTATCAACACATCCACCCCAATTTGATTTTATGAATCCCTTAATATCTAAATAGATATTTATTGTATATTATATCAAAAAGTTCAAAGTGGCCTATATATACAATGGAATACACTTGATTAATTTCCAATGACTCTTATGAGGCTCATGGGAAAACTGTGAGACGAGGTTAACATAAAATATGATATGAGGATGTATATATGTCAAATATAAAATATTTCCTACTAATGATATATATAATAAAGGATCAACCAACTTATATTTGAAACCAATAGTCAACTCAAGACCTAACTAATATGGTGTGGGAGAAGGCTTTCAATCAACATGGAGAAGCGATGAAGTAGATATGTAATATTTTTTGGCCAATATAAATTCCATCATGAGACTGATGAACCTATAGGCCAATAAATTAGTACATAAATACTATATTTATCATATCAAACCCTACCTTCAAATTATTATTAATGTCCTAAAATAAGGTGTTTGAACTACCTATGAGGATGAGGTAATCAACATATAAAACCAAAATTAAAATATCTTCACATCTTTTTAAGATGTAAAAATTATGATTAGAATCATCATGATATAAGCCAAAATATAGTAAAAATATATCCAACTTCTAGTACCAGGATCAGAGATATTATTTGAGTCCATAAATATAATGATGTAGTCAGAAAATAAGTGAAGGATCTCGAATGAAGCCTTAAGGTTGTTCCAAATAAATCTCTTCTTAGATATCACCATGCAAGAAATCACTCTTTAGGTCCATCTGCTACACCATCCACATATGTGATGCAATGAGAGAGAACAAGGCATATAAAATCTATCTTTGTAACATAATGAAAAGTCCTAGAGTAATCAACCCCTTAAACTTATGAGAATATCTTACCTACAAGACAATCTTTGTACGTGTCTATAGTACCATTTGCTAAAAAATTGATCTAATATACCCATTTACATCTAAAAAAATTTATTCCCTTAGGAATAGGCATAAACTCCCATGTGTTATTCTTCATGAGCAAATAATATTCTTATTAGATGATAGCTTCCCACTTTGGTTATCTAGCCTCCTCAGAAAATATAATTAGATCATTATAAATTTTATTATGTAAAATAACAATACTAAAAGTCTGAGATCGAGTAAAGTGTGGATTAGAATGATAAAAAAATAAATCACCAACTACTTGAAAGGTATATTGCGACCACTTGGGCATATTTTGTGTAGGAGGATAAAGCATAGTATCTTTAACATTTATGTCTTCATCAATATCAGGAAGTATGTCCCCTATCATATACATAATGTATTATCAAGGGTGGAGAAGACTATAAAATTAATACTAAATGAGTGATATTCTCATCAAGTATAACATCTTTTTGAAACAAGACATCATGTGTGATAGGATAAAAGAGTCGACATGCCTTTACAAACTCATAATTTCCAAGAAATATGAACTCTTGGCTCTTCTTACCCATATATTTTTGCTTTTCATTAGGAACAAACACCTAAAACTTACAAAGACACAAAATCCATAAAATTTTGGATTCTCTCCTACCAAGATTATTTAGGAGTCTTATTCAACACTACTTTCTTGGGAATGATGTTTTGGATGTGATTTGCATGATTAACTGATTCAAACCAAAACTAAGGTGCTATTTCCTTTGATTGTATCATACAACTTTCCATTTCCTTGAGTTTTACATTTTTATGCTCATCCACTCCTTTTTTTAATGGGTGCAAGGCACCATGTATTGGTTTTGAATTCCATACTCAATATAATAATCTTGAAATGATTTACTTACATATTAACTCCCATTGTCTATGCAAATACTTTTCAAGTGAAGGCATGATTACTTCTATACAAATCCCTTGAAGGCTTTGAAGTTATATAAAACTTCACTTTTATACTTTTAAAATACATTCAAATCCTCTGAGTAAATCATTAATGAAGGTTAGTAAATATTTTTCACCAAAAAATGAATGATTGGAAAAACTCATCAAATCATCATGTACCAAATATAGTAGAGCCTTAGCTCTCTTATCCCTTTTGAAATGACACTTAGTGTTGTTTTCCAAGCATGCATCCTGTATAAACATCATCATTGTTAGAGACATTAGGAAGGCATGTCACCATGTGTTGGGAACTCAGCTGCTACATATACCTTTAATTGAGATGACCAAAACACCCATGCCATAATTTTCTCATAGTGTTAGCATGAAAAAATAAAGAATAACCTATTGAGGTTTCAAATTTTATAAACATATACAAACATTAACTATGGTACACCACACATGTTTCTACTACATACTATGGATCACTCAATTCTATAATTAAAACATTATATGGAGTAAGCTCCAAAGTTTTTCCACTACCATAATTAATTTTTTTATAAATGGACTACAAGTTTGAAAAAAACTTAGGAATAAGTACATAATTGATGCACTCATCTTGTATATCAACACTGTCAAAACCCAAAACTTAAAATGACAATGAGCTACCCATGATAATCTAAGAAATGTTACAATTAGAAAGAGAATTCAACATACAATGAGAATGAGTTGGATGATTATAGGCACTAGAATAAAATATCCATGTATCTAACATGGGAAAATATGCTCTATCAGAGAGAGATTTTCCTTTCACTATGGTATAATAAGGTGAAGGTCTAGTAATCTTATTTTGTTTCAATTTGCTTCTAATGGTTCCATTTTTGATAACATCTATACTCAAGATGATTTGTTTTGATACAACATGGGCATAGATTATAAGATTTATTTTTTATGAATGAATTTGTGGTTTTAATATAATTTTAAGGTTTAGAGGACTTAGTTGTGCTATTTGAAGAATTGTTCAATTCTGATAGTTTATTAGGAGGTCCTAATTTATGTTTTGTCTTCCATTTTCCCTTAAGAGAATTTGCCATCAAAGCATGACTTGAGATTATTAAGGCATCTAGTGAGATTATTATTTTTGGTTCACAAGATAACCTTTCAAAAAATAGCTCTAAATATGGCATTTTAAACTAATCTCCTAGGGCATCCATAGTATAATAGAAAGCAAAATAAAATACATTGATTCGACCTTTAAAATTTGATAGAATTAGAAAAAATACAATCATTATCTGATTTTTCTTTCACACCATGCTTTAAATGAGCTCTAAGTGGTTTAAAGTTTAATATAAATTCCTCAATAGATGGAAAATCAAAAGGAGAGCATGAAATTATTTATATATCTAAATGTAACCTTTTAAACTAATTGATTTTATTGAATAACTTTTAAAAAATATCCCACACCTATTTTGTATTTTTTGCATAAATGATGTGAAACACCAAATTATCTGACACATTGAGGGTTATTAATCCAAGAGTTTTGTCTTACTTGCATAAATACAAGTATATTTCTCTCTCTAAGGTGAATGTTGAAACATTGTTTTAAAAGGCTCTCCATAGACTTACATATTGGAGTAGTTGCTACATTTTAGGCTTCCATAAATGGTAACTTCTCATGTAAAAATGTTCAAATAATATTCACTCCACTACATAAGAGGAAGAAGAAGGATAGGAATACAATGTAGACATTTTATCTAAAATATATATATCTCACCCCTAGAAATAATTGTCTTATTTTACCAATTTCCCTGCTTTATAATAAAAATATTAAACACCCCATAAATAAGAAAATGGTGCAAATTTTTAATCCCTTAAAAATAAATATATGATATCTTACATGGAGAAAAAATTATATTCCTTGATTGCCTATAATTGTGTAGTCTTGAGTTAAAATGTATAGTTTTGAGGAAAAGGAGAGGATAAAAGAGGAAAATTGTGTAAATCCTTATATTATATGTCTAGTTTAATAATCTTTGAGAATTATAATTGAAAAAAATACATTTAAAAAAATGGTAACTAAAAATTCCTTAGGGATCTCAAGTTAGGAGTCCAGAAAGATGAATTTACAAAGTAGAAAAAAAGTCCTATAGGTAAAAAATGTAATTTTATAAAAAAAAATGAAGATATAAACGATTATATATTAGATTTACCATGTCTACATCAGAATCATGTTTCCAAAAAAAAAAAAGGTCTCTAGGCTTCTATTTGCAAGTTATAACCTCCAAAGTGACAACTAATTTGAGAAACAAAGTGTAATGATGAGCACTAACCATTACCAATTTATGGACTAGTCACATGGGTGGTTAGGTATAATATTTAATCTTGGGGGTTTGATGATTTTATCAAAGTATAATGTGATGTTAGTGGGCATGGAAAGTAATGCAATGAGCATGGATCCAATATTATGGAAAAGAAACTAATGCATCAAGGTACGATTATGTATTAAAAATATTTTTTCTAAAAAATATGCTCTTCCATACATAATTCATTTTGCATTTAAATCAATTCAATATTTCTCACTATACGAAAATGTATAGCCTCTACTACATACAAGAAACTTGTAAAATAACTTTGAAGCAAACTGCACTTTTGTAGAACATAAACATGTTTTATATCAAAATGTAATTTTTTGGTCCCTTTAAACACAATGGTTAGGGTTAGAAAGATTCAAAACAAATATGTAAAAAGTTTCCTATAGAAATTTGGAAGAAGAAAGAGAATTTACAATCAGAGAAGCTCCAAAGCTCTATTAAAATATCTGAGTTAGAAAGAGGCAAAAGTGATTGTCAAGATCAATCCAGGGAAATAAAACCATAATAAAATATTTTAACAACAAATAATAAACACTCAAAAATGAGGAAACACAAATTTAAAAGATTATTGCTTTAAATAACGTAATACAATACAAAGTAATATTTTATTATTCACATTATCTCATCCTCATGTGAAGTCTATGTGAATGCACAAATATATATAATTAAGACAAAGTCATCCATAAATAAATAATAGTTTGGAAAGCTTAATATAGGGGATAATTCAAATCCCATAAAACTAACTAAATGTTAAATAAAACATATACATGAACCAAGTTTGTTCAAAAAATAACAACTTGGACTTATTCTTGGAACACTACCTAAATAAGCTTATATAGATTAAATGTGATCACAAGAATTAGATTAGTGCCATAAATTTTTAAAAAAACTCTCTAGTGTGGAAACTAATCTAACATTTATCTAGTGTACGTACATCAAAAGTCATCCAAATCACAAATATTTCAAAAAACATGGATCAGCCTATTTGTCTTATCTAACTCTTCTTTGAGATATTTTAACAAGTATGGTATAAATACAAATTAGAGATTACTCATTATCCATCTATAAAATACCAAGAAAACACCTATTCAAGATCATTAAATCAATTACATAATTGAATTCTATTGCCCTATTCTTCCTTATTTCTACATCAATCATAAGAGCAGTTATATTATAGTTCTAAATAATTCTAATAACAAACCATGAACATTGTTTGTCAAGTTACAAGTGATATCAATGCATGCCATTGAATATAACATAATGCATAATTGTGGACACACAATCCCACACTTAGGAGAAAAATACATATGTTTGAAGTGTTCCTTTATGTATGGTTATGTAGGCATCAATAATTGACAAAGGGGAATTTAAGGTAAGCTTGACTTCATGAACACAATAACCTATTTTTTGTAAGGTGACATGACCTATTGTGAATAACTAGGGTTTGAACCATATTCATTCATACAGAGCCTATGCACATGATCTATACATATTAATAGAAAGGTGATAGAAAAACCTAAGAAGTCAAGGTGGTCACATATTTATGCATAAAATATATTATAAAGGGTATATGAGTCAATGTAAGTGTTCAAAAATCAATGGTAATTTCTAGAGATCCATAAATGATATTTCTAGAATCTAAAGATGGGACCTTGAACACTAGTCTAAATATTATTACATCTTTACATCTCAAAATTTCCTATGAATATGTAAAGTAGATAAGTATTATCTATTTTTCATGTTTCATTTATCATAATACAAAATAGCAGTATAATTTCTATAGTTGATAATTTTATAGATTTATTTAATCAATTTATTTAAATTAATTTAATTGGAATAATTTAGAATAGATTTATTCATCCATTTGATTACTCTATTATAACCCCTTAACACTTATATATCTAAAACAAATAAAAAAGTTTTAAGCATGGCCCACCAGATATGAGTTTTCCTTATTCTCTTGAAGTCTAGAGCCAAACCACACAAAACTAGATCACAACACCATAAATGTTCTTCTATATTCCACCTGCACCCATTCCTAAGGCTACTTACATATTGACTCACCCTCCTAACATAAGTGGAAACAAAGATATTGTAGTTCTCTAAAAACCCAAAGAAAGTAAAATATATAAAATACTTATTTTTCTAAGGCTCACTAAATAACATAAAGATATATCAAAATTTATTTTCAAATTCAATAATTATTCTCAATCAAACTATATAAAATATGTGTTTAATTGGTCACCCTTAATACACTATTTTAATATATTATTTTTAACTTTTGTGTTACCATCATTTTTAGTATTATAGTCACTTATATAATATTAAGTGATCACATTCATTTTCCATACTATGTATATGTATGATGGCATTATTGAATTCAAATCACTTTAAGAGTGACCTATATAGTCCAAAGTCCATAGGATTTCCCCATCTCCACATAATTCTTCCAAAAATTTAATATATATTTAAATAGAAAGGGATAATAATATACATTAAAACAGAAGGGGGTGTGATATAAACTATCACAAGAATATACAATAAATATGTGGAAAAAAAGAAAATAAACAAAATGGAAATGTTCAT
This sequence comes from Torreya grandis, assembly GCA_037957365.1. Lineage (NCBI taxonomy): Eukaryota > Viridiplantae > Streptophyta > Pinopsida > Cupressales > Taxaceae > Torreya > Torreya grandis. The sequence goes on along the minus strand of JARHVA010008611.1, from coordinate 154,839 downwards.
TAGTAATTGGGGGATATAAACATTAAATTATTTTTGTTGATTAAAATAAACCATTAAAAATATCTTTAGATTATGTTACATAATAGGTTAATTCTAAACCTTTTATGGAACCATAATGATTTTAAATTTGAAAAAGTAATCATAGTGCATGTAAATGAAACATAGACAAATGAAGCATAAATTCTTAATAAAACAAATGTCCTCTAAATAAGATATTTTTATTACATGGATTAAATATTGTACATAAAAAATAAATATTCAAAATATAACAAATAAGTTTTCATGGGATTATAAAGTCACCTAAATTTGGTATCATAACATTGGAAAGATCAGTTTTGACATACAAGACATGTGTGTACACATTTTACTCTTTCTCACATTATCTCTTATCCATGTATCTCTATTATTACTCATCCACCCAATTTGTTGTCATTCACACTCAATAACTCCATAATATGTGTCATAATGCTCTATAATCCTAAGAAAACTATTTCCATATTCCTATCATCATTTTTCCATTTTTAGATAATGTTGATAATATTCATATGATTGAGGTTATTGGTAGTGTAATATTAGCTAAAAGTATCGTAGAACCTCTAATGGCTATTTTTTAAAATTTGAATCTATCACTTATGTTTCCTATACATTTTTTAAGTTTCATTAATTAAGAAAAATTACCGAAAAAATTAACTATAAGAACACATAAATCCTAAGTTAATTCCCATTTAAAAAAATTCTAGCATATAGAACTCATCTTGGAAATAATTTTTGAAATAATTTCAAGATTAAAGTAATAAGAATGGATTTTATCTCCATCAATGGCTTCCATCAGGTTATATCTAAATTAGCTTAGTCACCAAATTGAATTCAATTATTTCTGAGCACATAGTTAATCAAAATTAATTAATCAAAGAATAAGATAACTAAGAGTTCATAATCCATTAAGTTTGAAGTTATATATTATTCACATCCCCAAATTTATTAAAGAGATATTTTATAGCTTTATTTAATAAAACACATCAAGTCCTTGATTTCACATTCTCAAAAAAATGAGAGTGTTACACCCTTAGTCTATAACATCCATATGGATATATGTGGGATAACCTATGGGACACTCTTCTTTTTTAACTACATTCATTAGTTAAATAATGCTTTAGGTCAACTTACTTAAGATCTAGAGGTGGGATGAATGGGTGTGACTCTCTCTCTCTCTCTCTCTCTCTCTATATATATATATATATATATATATATATATATATATATATATATATATATATATGGTTGAGTGTGGCTCACTAAAATCATCATATTCATGAATTAAATTATTAGTTTAATGTTGTGTAGGTTTTTTTTCTTGAAATGGTTTATCATATATTCATATATTCTACTATATTTTAGTTATATTGTGATTTATTGCTTTAATTACGAATTAATTTCACTACAAGTGGTATCAGAGTATCGATTCTTGAAAATAATTTTGTTTCATTTTTTATCTCAAACCATTCCAAATTTTTATACAATTTTTTTTCTTTAGTTTGAGATTCATATAAGGTATCCACAATAAAAAAATTTAGATTTGACGATCTAGTTTAAAGGAGTTATCACACTTTTAATGTTTTTGATCAAATTATTCTATAGTCAAAAATTTAAGGAATATTTATTATTTTTTTTTACATTTTCAAAAATCTTGAATAAATATAGTGTGGGTCCATTCTTGGTGTTTTATTATTGGAGGTTGAAATCAATAAAAAATCACATGGTTATATTCAAGTCAAAAGTTAAAATCAAGGTCAAGTCTTGTTATGGCAGGACCCAAACTAGGGGTAAAAACAAGAATTCTAAAACTCCAAGTAAAACTCATAGAAAATAGGATATGGATCTATAAATAATAATTTATGGATCTTCTACTCTAGGGTTTTCTTTGATGGAACACAAAGTGATCCAGATCGAGTATGATCTGTGTGGCCTATAGTTTGAGTTGAAAAGTAAACTAGACCAAATCAATCATGTATAAACTCATTAATAATTTTAATGTTCATCAAAATTCATAAAACCAACTTTAAATAGATACTAATCAACCCAATTAGGGTGGATATTTGGGATAAATTATTGCAAAACCCAACCAAGGTGGATCTTCTAATCAACTAAATCCAAATCCAAACACACCAAATTTGAGTTCCTATTTTAAAAATAAATGTGTAAATAACCCTTATTACCCTAAATATAAATATAAAAAATTATCTATTTATGAATATTTTATCGATATGTACAATGCAATACAATTTATACTATTATTTTATAAACATAAGGTGATCAAATTTTCATGTTATGTAATTATTCCAAGTTATGAAATGATATTGGTGACTAATGTATTGTACCTATGATTAGAGTAGATGATGGGATAAAAATAATGAGAAAATATTTAAAAACCACTAATATTCCTACCAACCACATAATTTATATTATGAATACCAATAAGTGATCTCAATAATAAAGTATGTTCTCTTAGTACATAATCAATATCATTAAGGCTAATATGAATAAAAATGTCATTATATGACATGCTATCACATCATTTACACTTGAATCCAAATATCCCAAATGGGCTTTAATGATAGAATTCCAATTTTTTAACAGGCATGGAGATCCTACTAGTCACCTATGCATACATTTTATTTTTTTAACTAATATAATGATTGACAAATTCTACTAAAGGCCTTATACAAAATAGTAGAAGCATATTATTTATGCTAGTCCTGTAGTCTCTCTAGTGGATCATTTATTTATTTTAAGATGTTATAAGAGGATATTTTATCCAATCATAATAATAAAAAGGCTAATAATTTAAAATTTGAACATCTCAAAATTCTATAGCAAGATCATGATGAGTTTATTGAGGACTATATTTTATTATTTAAGAATACATTAAATTATTTAATCTATCAACCCACATATTTGGAAAGTAAATATATCTTTAACAAGAGTATTATATCTCAAATCAAGAAAGAACACTTTACATCTCTTATTTTTCCATTAAGAGGCTTTATATGGATGTTTTAAACTATGCCTTTGATCTCAATTGTGATACATGTAAGGAAAAAATAATAAATTATTCAATACTAGCTTCACCTAATAATGAAAAAGGAAGAGGAAATAACTATATCATATTCTAGATCAAATAGTATAATTAAGATACTTAACAAAAGTAAAGAATCAAACGACATTGGTTACAAGGCATAAATTAACAAGAACGCACATATTATAAATAAAAATCAACCACTTACATTTGAAATCTTTAAATACAACATGTGTCATTTTAAATAGTTAATTTATCATAATCTAATAAATTTACCTCTTAATTTATATCCCCATCCCCATTGCCCCAAATAAATTGGGGAAAGAGCATTTTGAAACTATCATCATATTAATAAACATAGAGATAATGATTTTTATGCATTGTGAAAAAAGATTGAATAACATATGGATAAATGGATTATTACATTTGGAAAAGTGGACACAGTGTCCTTGATATACCCTTCTCCACATTATTTTACTACTCATTCGATGAAGACCAAAATAACCTAGGATGTCCATGCAAATGAGTCAATGGTTCAATGGGCTTAAAAGAAAGATGTTATAAGAATATTATCTTCTTATACTTAAATTATGTAATGAGATATGTTTCATTGTAATTTCCTGTCAAGGAAAAAATTCCCATTCAATCCCTTATTCAAGTTGAAAGTACATAAATAATAATTATTAATCACAAAAAAAACATAATACATGCACAACTAGATTTATTAATATTTTTGGATAAAATGAGATATTTTCAACATGAACATGTTTATTCTATATGGAATACTATTATTACTATTTTTGTGGGACCTTAGTAAATTTACACTATATTACATGTACAAAAGGATATTGTACAAGGCAATGTTACATTGAGATGATCATAGATACAATAGATGGAATAAGTTTTTCATATCATTAATATGACTATTTATTTCAATTTTCAAGAGTGTTTACTTACATATCATAATTTTAGAACTAATTTGAAGAAAAATATAGTTACATCATCCATAATTTAGGTTTTGGTATCGAAATCAAACAAGGTAATTCAATATCAAGAATTAAAAAAACTATATAATTTTACACAACAAAATAAAGAAAAAGAACCATTTAGAGTAGTTGTGAAAGAGACACATCAAGAAACTTCATATGAATACAATAAATTTTTATTCTTGATTGGTTGTTCAACTAAATTTTATACATCAAATGTGATTATTATGATGGTTTCAAAGGTTATATTTTTACATATATATATATATATATTGTGATTATTTTTAATAGCATTATACGCATTTCAATACAATAATAGGTAAATGTATTTCTTCTTCCATCCCCACCACTAGTGAACATAGTTACTACACCTATTTAATATTATGTTATTGAGGAATTCATCATAAATATATAGATTCTTTATACACAACTAGGTATTTAATATACATAATTCCATTCTATATACACCATTCAAAATATAATAATTGACTTTCCTAGTCCATATGAATATTAAAATTCCAATTACATAAAAGGGACATTTAGGAATCACAACATCCAATATTCAATCCACATCATTAAATATAGTCAGTGATGGTTCAATATGTTCCATAATGAACACACGTACATTATTATCCTATGATACAATAGTCTCTTATATATTTGTTACATTCAAGAGTTATAATATACAAGACACCATGAGTGATGGTGATGAGGATTATATCACAACATAAGATTTTTAGATTCATAATGATCAATGATGATTATTAATCACATAGTGAAGAATAATATGCATCTCATGTTTCTCACACTTCTCTCACTACTCCTCTCAAACATAATGCATTTTTAAATGTTGTTTCTACATATATGACTGATTCTATTTCAAATAATGTACATGTTAATGATAATAGCACATTTTATACTCAATTAGAATGTGATTCACTAGAACATAAAGATTCCAATAAATCTCATAAGTCAGCCCTCAATACAGTAGAACCTAGTTCTCACTCTTCTCCTAATGTGAATGGTAGCCCACATCCCTCCAATAAGGTCCAATTTACCATTATTCCCAAGGTTCAAGTGAGCACACCCCGTCTTTATGATCCAATTGCTAAATGTAGCATTCCCATGGTTAAAATTAAAAATCAAATTCAAAGATTAAATGAACCACTTCAAGATGCTAATGTACCATCCGAGGACATTATCTCTTTGATACATGTAGTTGGTGAATTAAAATACCAAGTAAATCTCCTTACCTTGGAAAATAAGGATTATATGTCTTGGATGGATGCCAATGATTTACATGGTAACCCAATTCTAAAGACATTCATAAGAGCTTCATTACCTAAGCATTTCTAGATACCATCATTGCCTCAATTTGATGGAACTGGAGATCCATTTGCACACCTTCAAGCCTTTCAAAAGGCTTTGCCATATCATGTGATTCCTTTGATTCTACTAAAATTATTCTAGCAAACATTAGTGGGGGAAGCACATAATTAGTTTTTTCATCTATTCCTTATTGGCTCCTTACATACATATGATGATTTAGAGGAGGTATTTCTCATAAATTACATAGCAAACATGGGCCCTCATATTATATATGAGAAACTTATAACTTTACATCAAAATACTTTAGATCCAATTAGTGATTATATCTTATGATTCAAGAATCACATGTTAAGATTGACATACAAACTAGTAAATCTATAGATTCAACATATATTTATTAGGGGCCTTGCCAACCTTTCCTCAAGCATCTACTATATCAAATAGAGTCTTCTTTTAGGCATCTATGCTATATAGTTCTAGCTTTAAAAAATAAATTAAGATTTATTAGAGTAGATTTAGTTGATCAGATTACTCTAGATTTCATAACAATATCTATAGCTCCTAGTATCTAGCATCCACCATGTCCTAAACAAGATAGGAGACCAAAAATAGAAAAAGCAATTAGTTAAGAACAAAGAGCCAGTCTCTAGAGTATAAACTATAGTATGCAATATAGAGGACAACATCAAGGCAACATTATAGTTTGATTCAGAGCAAGATAGCCCATATGCCATATTATCATCACTCTTAGATAGGAGTTTAATCACATTACCATCTACTCGTCAATGAGATTCACATCTCCTACAAAAATAGACACATTGGCCCTTTTGAAACTATAATTGTATCTATGGACATAAAAATAATGATTGTTATGGACTCAAGGATTGCATTAATATATGTGTTGATAATGGCATCATAATATTCACATAAGGGGCACTGAGATCTACTCCACCATGAAACCATAAAACTCATTCATCCATGAATGAGTCATCCTAGGCCATTCATTCATAGGAATCATTGGTCACTCATCATGAGATAAATCTAGGTTCTAGGACATAGCCTCATAAGAGATCTCCCATTACACCTATTCATAAGGTTTGGAAACTAGTACATCAAGAGAAACATACATATAGCACTGTAGTCTAAAGAATACATAGTGTAGTTCCATATACATATCCAACATATTCAGAGGTATCACATTAGAGCACCGCTTTATAAAGATATTCACTATGACTGAGTTTTTTGGGTTTTATCTCACATAGCAACTTGTTATGATTAAGATTAGATGACCCACATCAAAAAGTATTGCTCCAAAGAGATATTCACTATGGCTGAGTTATTTGGGACCTATCTCATGTAGAAACCTATTATGGTTAAGATTAAATGATCCCCCATCATAGGTTATAGTTCCAACTCGATCTATTGCTTAGTCATATGCATCACAACAAAGGCCATAAGGTACTATTTCATATAACAATCCACTATGATTATGAATATATGAGAATTATTCAAACACATAACTTTAGTTACACATCTAATAAGGTTACATTTGGTATAATCTTCATGCATAGATACAATTAGTTTATAGCAACTAGTATTAGATATAATGTATGTTCCTACAAATCATGAGTCATATGAGCACTTGTTCAGTTAGCCATCAGGGTTCAGATAGGGATACAACATAGAGTGATATGACACATTCATACTAGCATCAATTCATAACTGCACTTCATGGGGCAATGATGGAGCCAAAGGGCCAACCTTTATATTCTTGAGCCACCTCCTTAGAGGGATTCAACACACAATCCAAACATTGATTAGTACATGCATGATTACATAACTTCACTTAGTGGATGAAGATGGAGCCAAAAAGCTAGCCTTTACATTCTTGAGCCACTCTCAGGGAAGTGATATGCATAACATGTTCTCTTACATCCATTTATACTAACAACTAACATTCTTAGTTCTAAATAACCATCCTAAGCCAAACCAAGATTATCCAAATCTAGACTTTACCAATATCCCATTTTACAAACCTTAAACTAACTCACTTTACTAAATCAATTTATGAATTAAAAAAAATTATTTTATTACATATGATTCAAAATCAAAACTAGCATCACACTTATCAACAAAAATCAAATCGCATCCCAAACAACAGTTTACAAAAACATATGCAACCTCAAAATTAATACCAAATCAACTATTTCTAATCAATCATTTAAAAATTAATATACCAATATATTCCAAAATCCATAATACAATACATCTAATTTAAACTCAAAACCAACATCTATATATATAACAAGGTTTTAAAAATGTATACACCACATCCAATACAGTCAATCATGAATAGGCATCATGCCCTCACTCTCAGTCTCACTCTCTCCTCTATTACTAGTCTCATAATCCACTCTAGCACTTGATGGCCCTACACCTCCTCAAGATCCTAAATGCCTCATATGATGACTCTCTCACTCTAGTAGTTGACCATGCTCCTCACACAAGTTTACATACCACCTTTCAAGCTCTGTGTACTCATCCATAATCCTTATACTCACCAATCTAAAATTAGGTGGGGACATCCTATGCCTATCTAGATCAACCTGCATCTCATCTCTCTCCCTTTATTGTAACATATGTAGCTATTGATATAGTATCTCTATCAAAAAAAAATCATGAACACTAGTTGTCACTATAGCTAACTCTATCAAACCCTCCATCACATCATTAGGAACATGTCATGTGAGCTCTCAGAGTGTAGACCCAATGATGGTCCCCCAATATTCATCATTTCCACTCCCCACCCTAACATGTGCCTCATCCTATGTACCTCCCACTCCACTTGCATAAAAATTAAGGCATTGCATTAGCTATATACTTTAAGAAAATAAATTAACAACTTAAACTTATAAACAATTCAAATATAATCACTGCTTACCTCCCATCATCTGGATCGGCTATGGGTCCTCATACCCAAGAGTAACCCCTCCATTAACAAGATATAATGGATCCTGCTAGTGCTTAGTCCACCATGAAATATATGAATATGTACATCCAACATCATCCACATCAATAATGTCTATAGTTACATCCCACACATCTAAAGTTAATGGTGCTAGCTCAACCTCAGTAGGCCTTGTACAAGCTCCTTCCCTCGTTGGTGCTCATGCACTCCTGACCCACACCCATGCTATGAGGGAACATCTTGTGGTAACCCAAACTATCTAGTCATGTGATCATACTAAAATCACTCATACACTCCAACCTAGTGGCCATGTATCCAATAGCTGACCTTAATATACTGCAACTGTACTCCATCCTCAACCCACTTAGGAAATCCTCTATATGGTCTCCATATGATGTCACTAGCCACCAGTCTATCTAACACCCATATATAATGATCCATCCTAGGGGATTAGATAGTTAGTGTACTCATCTACCACTCCCTAAATAGTTGTAGAGGTGCCCACCTCTCCGTTGGTAATCATATTGGCTACACAACTGCTATGTGCTCAGAAGCCCAATAATGCAATAGCATCATTATACTCAATCCTCTACTAAATGTCTCCTATGTAAACCAATATAGATCCTTGTATAGGTGGGAAAGAATAATCCTACCCCACAAGAACATAGTTCCATATACCTCAACACTTTGTATAATCCTATGCATCTTATATGCAATCAACACTCCACTCCTATCCATAGCAACAAATGAGGCCAACAACATAGCCAACCACTTCTACAAGTGCAAAACACTTGACTACACAATAATTGACAATCACTATCACTCCCTCTATGATGTATGCCTGAGGGCACACTAACAAAATATAAGGACACATGTTCAATAGTATCAACACCCATGTCATCCTACAAGGTCACATGCCATCCACTAATTAGCAAATATAAAATGTGATAGACATCCTCTAGATTCATAGTAATCTCCCTTGTAAGAAGCTAGAAAGTACATGTATCTACATTCCACCTCTCACATAAGGTAGTAATCAAATATCTATCCAACTACATTGTGCCTAGGTCACATACATGACCTAATCTTGCCCTATCCATGACAACTCTCTCATCAATAGATACTGGTAATAGCCTTAATATCTCCATCACCTGGCCCCTACAAAACTCTCTCATCCACACCTCACCTTGAAAAAATGAAAAATAACATATATATCAGTCCACAATGCCAAATCACTAGCCAAGAAAAAATAATAGCAAATAACGAAGCAACATCTCAAAAAATCAAGTCTCCAAGACAACAGCATTGGGTACAAGACAATAGTGCTAGACAAGAGCACTACAACCTAGATAATAGTGCTAAAACCTAGACAATAGTGCTAGATGCAAGATAGGAGAACTAAAACTTGTCAAAATGTTCCTAAGATAATTTAAATAGCTCAAAACATCAAAAATAAGCTTCCAAATAGATAAAAATCATGTGTTTTAGCTATTTACTAGGGTAACATCACCACCAACCTAAACCTAGGTTTCCAACTACTCAAACTAGATCATGGTGGGTGTTCATCTCCTCAACATATCTCTCACTCTAGAGCACCAAATATCAACCTAGTTAATACACAAATAAATTGAGAATCAATCCAATTTCCTATATTACCTAGCTTTCTCAATCAAAGCAAAATACCATTTTGCCTATAACTTGAACCTCATAACTCTATTTTTCAAACCATTTCTTTCAATAAAATCATGATAAAAATACCTTTGACATCACACCATATTTGATCTCTTACTACTTCATTTGCCTACTATGGCACACACATCTCTATATTCCTCTTACTCTTAGACATACACCTTGATCATCACCAATCAAAAACTTGTTCCAAGTTTAATAACTCAGTCTAATCAATCAATCAACCTCTCAAGCTATTCAAAATAAATCCAACCTTGATTCTATCATTATGCCACTAGTCATCACTTTTGGCTCAACTTCCTCTATCATAAATTTTGTCCCTCCCCAAAAGGGGGCATCATTCCTACTATTATTATACTTACCTAACATACCTATCCACTCTCATAAGTGGATACACCATGGTTATTACACCTCCAATATTAAGATTATTAGATTTAGCTTAGATCAATTGAAATATATAGTGATTTAAATTACATGGGTCACTCAGTATTACTCAGTACATTAAATGGGATATACCTTCAGTTTACAGATACATAGACTATTTAGATATAGTGGTTCATATCATATGGATCCATAGTGATTTTAGATTATAGGTACACTAAATATTTATATACAATGGTTTGGATTATATGGATTCACAGTGACATTGATATAGTTTAGACTCAGATACCAGATTTGGGGGCATGCACATACTACATGTCTCATACATACAACTTCATATAGTATGACAAAATTATAAGACCAAATAGAAAATTATGGGCATAGTGCAAAGCACAGTGTTTTTATCTTTAGTTTTTCACATAGGTCATGGCATGCTAGGTCATATCACATGTGGTTATATAGATTACCAGATTATACATACACATCACTCACATACTAGATTTAGGGGCATGACATAGATGTTCATGTTTTTCATCATCTAGGATTATACAAATAGAATGGTAAGATGTGCCATTATCTTCTTACACATTGACCATAGTTTTAGATTACACCCAACTATACCTAGGTTGTCACTAGGTTAGATTACATAACTATCTACAGTAGTTGGTCCATTGCATTACCTAGACCCAAACTACATGATTTTGTGCCAGATAGAGTATAGGCATTGGTTTTGGGCCTTTGAGCATTTATCAATTCTAGTTCATATATTTAGAGTGGGCGCATGACATATTTTGATCTTCATAATATATATATTCTATACACACATTCTAGATTACATGAATTTATGTGGGACATAAGATAGACATTGATTTTAGGCCTCTAAGAATTCCTCATCTTCAGTCAGATTCAACATAGGGGAAAGCATTGCCCTCCTTCTCCATGTTACACATATTTCACCTCTAGATTCAATATAGGGGGGATCTATTTCAAGGATTCCTTCTTTCTTCAGGCACTATTTAGCTCTCAATCCACTTCTTTGGCCAAGAAGTGAGTTGGACCCTTTAGAACACATTTATCTTCATGCAGGTAAGTTCAGGTATGTATTTTCTTTTATTTATTTCACTCTAGTACTTAATTTCATTGCATCACTAGAATAAAAGGGGGGCAAATGTATACACCCTAAATTGGTTAAGCACCCACACATATCATGTCTTTTCATAGTCCTTTCATAGGAGACTCTGATTGGAGAATATGAGCCTTGTTCACATTTAGCCATGTATTTTTTTAACTTATTGTGGTCTTGTTTCACATTTGAGTAAAATTTTTACTTATTGACAGTCATTTTTAGCCTTCCAAAAGGTCATTCTAGATCAATGAGACCCTATTTCCCATGCTTATTCCATCCCCTAGGTCTTGAGCTTATAGGACAGGAGCGTTAGGGTTGAACTATAGCACTAGACCCTAGGGTGTCCAATTTATTGTGCTCCTATCCAATTGAATTTTGAGTCCTAATGGTTATTTTATTGTGCTTAATGAATCATAAACCTTTCTTAGCTTCATCCTTAAGTTTTTTTAGTCTTTATAATGTCAACCAAATACAAATAAAGTTCCAAAATCCAAAATAGATTCTCTTATATAAAGGACTTCACAAGGCATTTTATATATAACACTTACTACTTTGGCACATTAGACAATAAAAATTAGTTAATAGTACAACTCAATATTCTACATCACACATAGACTTCCATTCTTGAGCAAGGAAAGGCCTAGGTGAATTTCATTCTTGCATCTATCATGCATGTTGATTATGCATGTTCCCTAAGGGAGAACTACATTTGATCTAAGACCATAGCTTGAGGGTTAATGTAATAAATGATCAAGATAATAGGGGTTATAATTCATGCATGTTCCTCCTTTTGATTTTGATGTATTTGTTGTTTGTATGTGTGTAGATAGATATAGGGTTTGAAGATTGAAATGGACCTAAAGCAAGCTATATTGACTTCTAACCTCTAAAATTTTATACATATGATCACACAGACCTATCAAATAAAAACTAGAAAGATTATATCCTTAGAACAATAGTGATATAGGTGGACTAAAGTATCGGTGCCATTCTTGTCCACTTTTGGCACTCGTATCCAATCATAGAATGAAGGCCAGATCTAAATTCTATATAGTCTCCTAGTCTTGCATCTCAATTTCTCTCTTAAATCATCTACTTTAACCCATTTTTAGATAATTTTATTTCTCTTCTTCATGTAAGTTACTCAATAAAAATATATACTTTACCCTATTAAACTAGATTTCCCCCCTTACTCTAGACCCCTTATTAGGAACTAAATGCTAGTTTTCCCGAAAATAATAAAATAGAATGATCTAGGTACTAAAAACTAAGATAAAAATTAGTTTAAGTGTTGTCAAGGGGATCCTTATGTCAAAACACCTACTAGATAATAACATCATAATTGGACAATATAACCATGCAGCTCTAGTGTCTTGCTATTACCACTAATGTCCTATATGTATGACTATCTTGAACTTCTAAGTGTACCTCTGTCTAGGGTTTTGGGGTTTGTTCCCATGTATAAGAATTTTAGAACTCTAAATTATGCCCATAATGACTAATTTATGATGTAAACACTAATCCTCATTGTAATTAGGGTATGAGATGAAAAGTGTGTATTTTAGTAGGGTAGGTTGGACATCCTCAACACCTCACTATGAAGAGAGTTCCCTACATACCAATACTCTAAGGAGGGATCATGTCTGATGTAGTTTTCCCCACCCAAGTGTTGGTGCAAGTGCAAGTTATGATAATATGATAGTGGCCTTGAGTGTCTTGAGTGTGCTTGAGATTGGAAACTTGGAAAATTTGAGATTAGGACTATTGTAGATGATTGTATTTAGAAGTAGCAAAGAATAGGGATGGATAACCTTAATTTTACTCAACTTATTTTGTGTTTTAATAGGTATTTTACATCTAATTTCCATCTAGTGGATAGAGGGATAAAATTCATGTATTGATAATGTTTTATGGCTTATGCAGATAATAATATACATCTAAGCTAAATTTAGGACGATTTTAGTATTGAAAATATATTAGTTCAGGAAAGTTAGGGTCAAGGACATAGGTTCCATTTGGTGACAATAGTGTTACATGGCTCTAATTTCCTTAATATGGCATTACTATCTATCTATGATAACATTGGGCACAAAGGGCTAGGATCAGGAAATGAGTGTTTAGAACTACATTTAAGCTAACTAAGAACACATGTGGCCCACATGAAGGCTATATAAATGTGATAATATGTTATAGGATAGGTATAGGGATAAGTTAGGGATAGGTAGTCTCAAGTAGCACTCTTATCACTCAAATACCACTTTTAAGTGATTAAATTTACCCCCTTCCCTTTATTCTAGAAATAAAGCAAAGCAAAATGACTAGGATAAAGGAAAAATAAGTGTATTTAGACTAACCTAGGAAGTTAAGCCTATGAAGCTAAATCTAAGTATGTTAATCTAGGTCTGCATATGTGAAGCATGATCCAAATCATGTACTAAAAATTAAGTGTGTATAAATAATTCCTTATATAATATATATCACAATAAAAATAATATTCTAAGGAAGTAAAACTGAGTAAACAAATGTGAAAGAGGAAAAGAATGAATATAATTCATTAGGTACACAAACCATTACATGAACCTATGGATAACCTATGTGTGTACATGTATATAGTGATCAATCAGTGAATAACTTAAAAGGATTTGATAACTTACTCAATCCTCATGTGTGGGTGGCTCAAGAACTAAATCTAGTTTTGACTCCATTTCTCACCCTTGCTTGGTGGATCATGACATGTTAATAGTTTGGGTTAGACTGATAGTGTATCCAACCCTCTCATGTGGGTGGCTCAAGAACTCAATAGGTTATGACTCCATCATTAATCACCCATGTGTAGTACATGCATCTAAAACTAAATTGTGTGAAGTACTAAAAATGTCTAACTGAGTATATCTAACTATGTATGTTGAATGTATGGCCATTCATGTACATTAGGTAGTTTTGGGCCACTTAGGAATGTGTAGTCATATAAAATGCAAAAAATTGGTAACTTGAGCATGACTAATGACATGAAACCCATAGGTCCCTCTTACTTGCTCTCATGACCCTCATAGGCATGTTTTCACTGATTCCCAGTCATCTATAGCCTTCTAGACCTAATCCTAGCTGAGCTAAGACCCTCTTTTTATGACTAATATATCCCCATAGGTCCTATCTACCTAGGATAATAACACCTAACTAGGATAGGAGCATTGATGCCACTGTTGTCCACTTTCAGACTATTGTCCAATCTCATTTTTGGCTCCAATGGTTATTTCTTTTTAGCTTCCCACCCTTATCCTTGTCATCCTAATGTGAGAAAATTTAATACATTACTAAAATATGACTATAAAATCCCATTCAAAGATAATTTGGAAAGGGTTTGAAAATATTATCAAGAAAACAAAAATACAAGTGAAACCACTTAGACAATCTTCCCTATTCTCTGCATACAACCATCCAGTACAGTCCTAAGCACATCTAAATTGCTACACTAGTCCCTAGTCATCTCAAGCACACCTAGTTTAGCATTTACTTGAATTTTCATATCATAATTACACCAAGCACATTCAAAGGGAGAACTACATATGGCTTGATCCCTCTTCAGAGTATTGATATATAGGCAACATGCCCACACACGAGGTATGAAGCATGTCTAGTGCATCTTACACACACTAACCCCATTTTCCTATTTGACAATTTTTTTCTCAATAACATTAAAGTCTTACAAATAAATAAAATCAATTCTATAGGGAGCACTATTGGTAGTGAATCTTCACAAATTTTGAGATAGTATCACATAGACCTACCAAACAAAACCTAAATGCTCAGACACTTAGGATGACAATACTAGACAAGGACTATAGTGCCAATGCCACTCCTATCCACTTTCAATGCTCTTATCTAATAAAAAATGAAATCCATAATCTTGTTTGTGATAGTGTTTGAGGCTTGCATAGTGAATATTAGACACTATCTCAGTTGGATCAGCATAGTTTAAGCTAAGTCTTATTTTCTCCCGCTTATTACTATTTTTAGAAAAGCTCTAATTAAAAATTAAATTCACAAATTAGTATCTTATTTATTGTATATTATTGATTGATTTATCAATCTAGACCTTTTAACTAAATTATGAATAAAACCCCAATATTCCTAAAATTGTTAAATCATTCGGTGAATCTGACTTACGTCATTTTCACACAAAAACCCTAGTAACCCTAGGGTAAATTCTTACTAATTGTTCCTATTAATTTTGAATTTTTAATTGAATACTTAAATAGAAAATTCATTCCAAATTTTAAATTTTAGTAGTAAATTTTAAAATAATTTTCCTTCAAACCCTAGTTGCCCATACTAGCTCCTAATAATTTTCCCATCATTTTTTGAATTTTTAGTTGCATATTAAAACCAAAAAATTAATTCAAATTTCAAAAATTCATAGTAATTTCAGAAAAAAATATTTTCCTCAAAAACCTAGTTACACATACTAGGTCCTATTCAATCAAACATTTTCCAATAATTTCCTAAAATTTTAGTTACATATTTAAATAAAAAATCCAAATTTATTTTTAAAATTCCATATTATTTTTCAAAAATATTATTATCAAAACCCTAGTTGCATGTACTAGCTCATATTCATTTATTGAGGTATCACCTTACATGTTTGTGAGCATCATTTCAACAATAGGTTTCACTTATCTACAATTATTTCTTTCATTTATTACACAAAACAAGGAAACCATGATTGGTCCTATCATGTACATTAATGAAGAAGTTTACCATATGTTAGTACAATAATTAATTCTTTGCATTTCATGATTATTTTTTATACTAATGGATGATATTACAAAATTCATTGCTAAACATGCAAAAAAATTCAATATTCCTTTTGTATACTCTCTCTCACTCATGTGGAAAAAATTTAAAGCTTATCATGCTAAACATGTTAGAAATGTTATGATTCATGCCAAAAGTTTCTATGCATTCATTCACAAATTCATGCTTTCCGTCCCTTGCTTTCTATCTCTCATATGGAAAAAATTTCAAGTTTATCATGCTAAATACATTAGAAATGTCATCACACATGTCAAAGTTCTTTATGCATCAATGAATAAATACATGCTCTCTCTCCCTTCCTTGATATCTCTCATGTGGAATGTTATTTATAAACATATTGTTATACAAATTACAACTCCAATTACCTCCATGTCATCCCATATACATGGTTTATACCTAGATGTACCTAACTCATTGGCTACATGATTTTTACATAAGCTAACTACCACCTGTCAAGTTTTAATGTCACATCTTATGCACAAGAAATAATTTCCTTCTCCTCCTCTCCCCTAAGAGGGTGATAGTTACTTTCCTTCTAATCAGTTTCATACTATCACCCCTCCAAAAGATGAGGTAGACCATACTATTATTCCTAATGCATACATTCAACCTATAGATTCTTCAAAACCTCTTCAACATATATGCTTACATGTTCAATTGAAAGCAACTAGGGTTTGCACTTGTGAGACTCTAAAGGATCAAATCACCAGTATGAAAAAGTTAATTTCAGATCTACAAATGTAGAATCAGATATTACATGAAAATATCACAACATTGGAAAATTAGGTTATAATACAAAAGCCTCATAGGTACCTTAGTGTCAATCATACATATGCACCTTCACCTAGTCAATTGATTGTAATCAATGTTACATATCAAAATAAAAAATCATAACACAATGACTCTACAACTAGTGATTCAAAGATCAGGTAAGAGTTCAAGTGAGGTACTAAGAGAAATGATTTAATCTAAGCTGATCAAACTATCTCCTCTACATCCTATGAGAAGATCCAAATATTATTGTGCATATCATAGAATGGATGGATATCACATAGATTCATGTTTTACATTAAAACAATAGATAATTTCTAATGAATAATCTATATAAAGTAAATCCATCAAGAAATCCATTGTGACATAAGAACAAATTCACAAAGCGTCAAATTCGGAAATAGTACAAAAGTGGTTACCAAGTATAACTTAGAACAATAAAAGGATCAAAAATAAAAATTGGAGCAAGAAATAGTAACACAAGAATAGGTGAATCATGAAAAATATGCAAATCTACCTCTCCAAAATAAGGTTCAACTTTCAAAGTAGTATAGATTTGGTCAAAACTATATACAACAATTTGATTTTCAAGGTCAAGGGTTGGGTAAACATTCTCAAGGCATCACTACTCCTATTCTAGAAGTTGATAATATTTGTTACTAAGGTTTAGGATTTATGGAACATCCTAAGGCAAATCATTCACAAACATAATTTATTAAAGGAAAAGATCTAAATACAACAAAAGTCAACAGTAGCATTCCATTGGTTTAAAATCAAGATGATAATGATGAGTGGAACAATACAAGTTATTATGATTTCCAAGATACCAACAATGAATCCAAATATTTAGTGACATATTCATAGCCATTCCTTCATGCTTCACAATCATGCATGATTCTTTTGTTTGGTATAGGACACCATGATAGGGAGTCTCCCATGAGACTCATCAGTTAATATCATTCTTTCCAAGCTTACTTGTACATAATTTGTCAAATTCTTGTACATAGTTTCTCAAATTTTTCTATACATAGTCTCTTTATGATTGATTGTACATAGCTTATATCAAAAATCCAAAAACATTAAAATATTTCAAAAATATGAAAACATTCAAATATTCAAAAATAATAAAAACATTTGGATTGTATACATTATCCATGTTTCACATTTCTACTATCATGTTAGAATTTCACTTGTTCTATGCTTATTATTTATTGATTTACCTACATTACCATGCTTCACTTGGTATTATTTGAGTGTGTGCAGTAAAATCTAGCTCATTTATTGATTCACTCTACCCATTGAGGGGGCATCCTACTTCTACATTCGAGACACACATCGATATACATACCCACTAGGGGCATTCTCTACATGACTACACCATCCAGGTTATGTCATTCCTACATCACACACTCTAGCTATCATGTTGATGTACATTATTTAATATCTCACATAAATTACTCTATTGACACTCATTAGCATCTAACACTTGTGTATTTCTTAGCATATACCTAGTATTTTACTAAACATGTCTTGCATGCTATCCCTCTTGCTTTGATTAGTTAGATGTGATTGTATCCTTCCAATCTTTACATGTGTTATCTTCTTGCTTAGTGTATCTTGATGTGATTGCATTTTCAGTTCCTATTTTTCTCCTATATGTGTTGTAGAATATTTACACTTCTATATATCTATGGACCTTGTGCCAATTTTTCTTGCTCCACTTATGTGTATGTGACATTTGAACATGCCTTGTATGCTTTCCTTCCAATTTGAATGACATGTGTCCATTTCCCTTGTTTTCATGGCCCCTTGGCCACCCTTGTATGCTTATTTCTTTGTGTGCTTGTTGCTTGATTGATTTCAATTATTTGCAATGCTATGATCCAATCCATGCATTATCTTGCTTCTTAGATGCCATGATGGACATCATGCTCCATCCTTCCATGAAAACTAACAAACTAACAACTAAAATTTCTAGTTTTAATTCAATTATAGTACATTATGAATGTTATTACATTGTTATATCTATCTAGGCATACCCCTATTGATATAACAATCTCTCAATTCAAACCATGTTATATCTTGAGATATCTTATTCATTATCATTGCTATATAATGTATATTTTCTAGCTTAACACACTTGTAGAGATTCTTCTTTTGAAGGGTACTCATTTTAGGGTACCTATTCCTAACCTCAGAAGAGGGGGAAACAAATAGGGGGTTTGGTATAGAGATTAGAGCTCCTACTAACTAAAAAATCTAGTTTTATAACTCTTAGAACAACAACTAGACATCAAACTAGTTAGAATAGACCAGGTACATATTCAGGAATCCATAAAAATAATTAGAATTGGCATAAGATAATAGTGCTAAGACTAGACTATAATGTCAATGGTGTTACTATTCATTTCTAGTGCTTTTGTCCAAATCGTATAAAAACCAAATTTTTTAGAAATAGACAAAAAGGTAAGTTTAGTTATAGTTTTATCAGCTATAGTTTAGACCAAAATAAATAGCTTTAGTATAATTTTATCATAGAATCTAGATATATGGGGCATCATACATGGCATGATGGCTCTCACTTCTAGTTTTAGATATGGTAATTGGTATAACTTTTGGATCAAAATCCATGTTTCAAACTTTCATTTTCTTTCCTTCTTAGTTCAACATTGTCCAAACATTCTCAGTAGTTACATGTCTTATTTAATTTGTAGGTGGTTGGCATCATTTTAGTTTCAATTTTATACAAGCCTAACTTTTGATTTCTTGAGTTCTTGAGTACCTGAATGGCTTCCACATAAGCTAGATTCTCAGTTTTCAAGTGGCCAAGAGTGGCCTAGTTTTTAGCATACATTCAACTATCCATGCCAACATTGTTAGATCACAGTACATTCATGGGATTTAGGAGCCATCTCATATGGCATAAATTTCATACTAGTATTAGTTTACAACTTCACTTGGTGGGTAATGATGGAGCCAAAGGTCTAGTTAGCCTTTGTATTCTTGAGCCACCTATTCAGAGGGCTTGGATACACATTCCAAACATCGATCAACACACATATGACCACCTAGATTCCCTTAGTAGGTGATGATGGAGCCAAAGGTATAAACTTTTCATTCTTGAGCCACTTTTTAAGGAATTGATCACTTAGATTGGTTCATGATATTACTCTTGATACAACACACATCTAGCATTACTCAACATCACAATAGGTTTTGTGTTGGTTATCATACTTGATGAGGTGTATTCATTCCTTTATCTTCCTCTCTTTTACATAGATTTATACATTATTATTTTTGATATAGTATATCTAGTAAGAACTGATCTAATCTCTATTTTCTATTAAAATTGACACTTTAAAGTGTGCTCTCTCTATGCATACCCAACATCACATAAGCTTCATGAGATTCACCCTTGTAGGTAAGTTCAGGTATGCTTTATTTTTTTCCTTTATCCTATTATTTCTCTTTGCTACATCAATAGAATAAAAGGGGCAACAATTTAGTCATATAAAATGCAAAAAAATTGGTAACTTGAGTATGACTAATGACACCCAACCCATAAGTCCCTCTTGTTTTCTCTCATGACCCTTATAGGATTTTCACCAATTAACAATCATTTTTAGCCTTCTAGACTTGATCCTAGCTGAGCCAAGACCCTCGTTTCATGACCAATCCATACCCATAGGTCTCATCTACTAAGGAAAATAGCGCCCAACTAGGACAGGAGTGTTGGTACCACTATTATCTACTTTTGGCACTATTGTCCAAGCTCATTTTTGGCCCCAATGGTCAATTCTTTCTAGTTTCCCACCCTTATTCTTGTTGGTCTAATGTGATTAAATTCAATCCATGACCAATACATCCCTATAAAATCCCATTCAAAGATAATTTAGAAAGGGTTGGCAAATATTATCAAGCAAACAAGAATACAAGTGAAACCACTCAGGTAATCTTCCCTATTCTATGCATACAACCATCCAGTATAGTCCTAAGCACATCTAAATCTCTAAAAAAGTCCTTATTCATCTCAAGCACACCTATTTTATCATTTCCTTGCATTCTCATATCATAATTGTACCAAGAACTTTCAAAGGGAGTACTACATATGGCTTCATCCCTATTTGGAGTATTGGTATGTAGGGAGCATCACCACACATGAGGTGTAAATCAAGTCCAATGTATATTACACACACTAACCCCTTTTCCCTATTTTCAAATTTTTTTTCCAAGTACATTGAAGGCTTGGAAATGAATAAAATTTTCTTTAGAGGGAGCACTATTGGTAGTGAATCTTAGTAAATTTAGAGACAGTGTCACATAGACCTATCGAACAAAACCCAAAAAGTTTAGACTCTTAGGAAAATAGTGCTAGAGAAGGACTACAACACTGGTGCCACTCCTTTCCACTTTCAACACTCCTATCCATTCAGAAAATGAAATTCAAAATCTTTTTTGTGATAGTGTCCCAGGCCTACATAGTGAATATCAGACACTGCCTCAATTAGATCAACACAGTTTAAGCTAAGTCTTATTTTCTCCATCTTATTACTATTTTTAGAAAATATCTAATTAAAAATAAAATTCAAAAATTAGCATCTTATTTATTGCATATTATTTACTAATTTATCAATCTAAACCCTTTAACTAAATTAGGAATAAAACTCCAATATTCCCAAAATTGTTAAATTAGAATTCCAACTACTGTAGATGGAGTAAGGTATGAAACTAGTGATAAATTGTAATATGATTTTAATTTTATATAGCATAAATAATGACATAAAATCTTTCATTCCATTTGATCAGCTAGTGTGAAATTGAGCATATGGAAATAATATAATGCACACATGCCCCCAATCTAATATATGAGTATATGAATTTTCTATTGAGTTGTAATAATTGTATATGAGTATCTAAAATAAATATGGGAATGGTCATGCCTTGCATGATTCCCCAAATATGAGAAAATTGATATGAATTTGAGTTAAACTAGTATGAATCTAAGAAAAAACTAAGTATAACCGATAAACCTATAACTGAATCTGTACAAACCTATACTATACATATTGTATTATTTTATCCAATTTGAGTTTTTATGAAATTGAGGTTCTTCAATAGTAGCGTCACATTTTGGATACTAGTTTCATGTGGTACTAGTGTCCCCATATGTGTGCTAATGTCCTCCTGGTCTTAATTTGGTATCATTATACTACTTTCTGAGTCACTATGTTTACCTATGTTTGAGTTTCTATAAATGATCTTGTGTGCTAAAAAATGTTCTATGAATGCAATATAGGAGCTTCATATTTGTGAAAAATCCCTATGAATACCCCTATTTTAAGGGTAGTTGTTAAACTTATGCAATATCTATCCTCAAAATAAAAAGCTCTATAAAATGTGTGTTAACTAAAATATATATGATAACTGCATGATAATACAATATAATGTGAATATATAACATCAGAATGTAAGATAATATGAGCATAATTATGTAATTTAAGATGTATGTCATTTCTAGCATTACACAAGGGTGTTAAGATAAATGTAATCAATTTATGTAAGATTAAATCTGAGTAGAACTGGGTAGCTAGTTAGGGGGATGGGGCATGATGTCTATTATGACACCCAAGTAGGAAGTGTAGATGTAGGAGGTCCCTTGTGTCATTGAAAATTGGTGTGTGTAAAAAGTAGATACAAGTGTCATTGCCATGACACATATAAGAAAGCATACATAAAAAACACATGAGACACACAAAGTATGCCAAGGGGATATAATACAAGGGACATGGGAACATGCCACTAAATTTGAGAAAATAAGACATACAAGGACATGTTCAAATGTCCACATACATAAGAAACAAGAATGTTTTCTTAGAGACACATAGAAAGACATGTTTAAATTTCCACATATATAATTAGGAAAACACACACAAGGACATGGAAAAATGTCCAAAGCACACATAATGTGAATATAAGTGGAATAGAGCCAAAGAACAAATGCATATTCAAATGCCCTTGAATAGAAGAAGCATAGAAAAATAATCAAGTCTAAACTAGGACAGATAGAAATGAAATCATACATGAACATGGAATATAAATTTGTATAAGAGTGATAATTTACATATGTTGAGTCTAAAGTAGTAGTAGCCATTAAAAAATTTGAGTATGAGTAAAAATTATCAATATCAAGATATAACAATGCTATATAGAGTATGTAAGGATATAACTTAGTGATCAAAACTATGTATAAGGTTCCCCCAAGTGGGTGAATGTGTCAAGAGAAGACATATATTTTGGTGTATATGCCCCCAGTGGGTAGATAATAAGAAATTTAGATTAGTGTAATACACTTGAGTCCTATAAGCAATCTACAAGCACTTAATAAGAACAAATGAAGCATGTAGTATGATAAAATTCACTATACTAAGATATCTAGCATATGTAGTTTCTAACAAATATAAGAAATGTAAACATAAAAATGCATACAATATGTAAGTTTTGTGTTTTCTAAGTAATATTTTAATGTTTTTGTATTTTTGATATCTTGTATTACTTTTTGTATATTCTTGATATAAACTACGTACAAGCAACATGAAAATAAACTAAGTGCAAGGATTGATAGAGAGGGAAAGTATGCACAATAAGGTAGAAACCATACTAACCAATGAGTCTCATGGGAGACTCATTATCTATGTAACCTGTGTCAAATAAGGGAATTGTGATCACATGTGTTGCATGAAAGGGAAATTGTAATCCCATAATCTATTATACTGAGTGATCTATATATGTATCTATATCTACCTATGTAGTGGTGCTAGGAATATGTGATACTGACTGTGGTGTCTTGTGAACTATAGGGGTCTTAGGAACCCATCTAGTAAAATAATATATAGATGGCATAGGTTCCCGATGCTGAGAACCCAATAATAATAGCCTCATCAAAAAGTGAGAAAAGGAAGGCCCTATAGAATCTATGACATATCTTTGATGCAATGATCTCTCTAATAATGGTCTATGTGGGCTTGAGTATGTGTACGTGTCAATACTATAGGAGTAGAACTCACCTATGCTAGTGACTCTACTAAACTCTATGATGTATCAATAGGAACTATGCTCTAAGATGTAACTAGTAATTATTTTATATCAGGTAACTATGCTGATAACTATTAAGTAATTACTTATGGAAAAAGTAAAGGATACTCATATGGAAGACCCTAAACTTTGACCACCTAATTTATATCTATGTATTTCAAGAATCTGTGTATTGTAGATGGGATGTCTCATAGTTGTTGTATCCACAACGTACCCAATAACATATCAAACATGCCTGCACTAGGTACTACTAAGAATCAAGTGGTTGTATGTGTTGGTGTAACATATTACTGAATCACAATCTCACCAATGGATCTATAAACATGACCATTGAAACCAGTAATAACTATGTCTATGGGGAATATATCATGTTTAAATACCCCAAATGTTGTAAACGTGTAATAGTGTACATGTTAATTCTTGACATGTTGTCAAACATAACACTCTAGATAGTATGATGATCTATATAGGTTCGTACAAAGAGTGCATGTGAATATGTATCATCATCAACAATATCATACTCTAAGAAAGTGATGAGTGGTCTAGATATAAGTGTATTGTGTTACATGCCAATTCTATTATGTAATGGGTGTATCTCTTATGAAATATAATGATATGAGTATGGTGGTGTATTTGCCTGATATGTGTAGTGAACACCTAAAGTTCTCCCTACCTCATTCATTATGTGCTTTGAAAACGGATCGAAGAATATAATTGATTCCTTAGCTTCTATTTTTTGTACTTTTAGTACTTTTATGGGTGTGCCCACATCAATAATTTTATCCTCAATCAAATCGTGTATCTTTTATTTTAGGTTCATGCATCTATTTTTTGTATGGCCTGGTTCCTTATGATATTTGCAAAATGATTGGAATTATAAATAGTTGAAATAGGCTATGTCCTATCAATGTCTTTTTTGGGAGGGAGAGATATGATATTACATTCCAAGAGATACTATAAAATCCATGATGGAAATTTTATAAGGTTGGTAAAGATTTGGTGTTGAGGAGTGGATACAACTAAGTGAGGAGATGGCTCAAAAACTATGATAACTATGGCATTTTGATCACTCTTGTTCTCGGTGGCCATTACCATATATAGTAGCTTATTTAAACTCTTAGTATTTGATTTTAATCCATTGGTATATTTTAGTTTGACCAATGATAGAAGTTGACCTCTCTTTATTTTAATGTGTGGGACATGTTTGTGAATGTTGTAAAACTTCTTAAACAAGATAGCTTTGTGTAATGTTTGTACAAGACTCTATTTTAATATGTATTTAATCTCTTTGTCTACCATGGGGATATTCAATTAAGCTAATAAAATCTTATATTGTAAGATGTATTCTATGATAGGTTTATTTTAATGTTGTTTCAACTATGCAACTTGAGCATATAAGATCTTATCATTGATATTGATGGAGAAGTGTGTTAAAAACATGTTTATTAAAGGAATAAATCTTATGATAGATTTATTTGATAAGTCATAAAACCACTATATGGCATAATCCTTTAAACTACATGGAAAAAGAATTGTGAGAAGCTAATCATTGGACATGTAGTCCAAACATGCTTCATAAAAATCTTAGAGATAATGCTCTAGGTCACCATTACCATCATATAATGTAATTTCAGTTGTCATGAATTCAAATGGAAAGGGAATTGTTGTTATGTGGTGTGTCAAAGGTGTATGTAAGAGAACATTAGAATCTAATACATGTCATGGCCTAGTGGCTCTATTCTCAAGATGTAACACCTTAACCTATAGAGTATGAACCTCATGCATAAGGGATTGTACATCTAGAGTGGAGAAGCTAGCCACAAGATGTCTATTTGTCACTAAATGTTGTTGAATTACTATTGTCGGTTGTGTTAGATGAGTTGGCCCCATTGTAGGTGTAATAATGTTACTAGCTAGGGGAGTTGAATATTGACCTTTGTTTGAATTTCATATTTCTTCATGAATAATAGTGATGAGGTCATCATAAATATTCACATGTTTGGACACAAAATATTATAATTATTTCTTATCATTCTTATCAAATCGGTTATTGAATTCTACCATTATAGTTTGGGAAGTAGGAAAACAATTTGTATTATATTTTGAACCTTTAAAGAATTTTAATCTAAAAAAGAATTCAAAAAAAAAATTTGAAACAAATTTAAAATTTTGGAACTTAAATATAATTATAGACATAAAAAGGATACAAACCCTAAGAGCATCTAGGGTTAGGGTTTGATAATTGTTTGAAGTAAGTTAGGTTTACCAAATATTGTAACATTTTAGGGTTTAGCTTATGTAAATCTTATGTTTAATTAAAGGGTTGAGCAGACTAAATCAGGGAAGTAATATTTATAAAATATAGCAATTGACTTATTACAAAATTTACTAGCATTGACATTTTCTAAAAATAGTAATAGATAGTGCAAATAAAGACTTATTTGGAGAATGCCAAATATGGATAATCTGAGTTCTATAAACTGAGATTAAAGTTGGTCTAACTATCATCAATAGGATCCCCATGTTAAAACCCTTCATAGTCAGTAGCATCATAATTATATAGTAACACCATGTGTCTTTAGTGTCTTAATATTGGCACTAATGTCCTCTATGCAAGATTGTCTCACACTTTTGGGTGCAACCGTGTCAAGGTTTCTAGGGTCTATTCTCACATGCACAAATTTTGGAAATATATATTATGCATGTAATGATATATTTATGATGTAAACCCTAATCCTCTTTGTAATTAGGGTATGAGCTAAAAGTGTGATCATTAGTAGGATAAGTTGGACATCCTCAACATCCCACTATGAAGAGAGCTGCCTACATACCAATAATTTGAGGAGGTATGAAGCCCAATCTAGTTCTCCCTACCCAAGTGTTTGTGTAAGTGCAAGTGATGCTAGTTTGATAGTGGCCTTAAGTGCCTTGAGTGCCTTGAGTGTGCTTGAGATTAGAAATTTAGAAAATCTGAGCTTCGGGAAGTTGTAGATGGTTGTATGTAGAATTAGGGATTGATGGCCTTAATTTTTTTCAACTTATTTTATGTTTGAATAGGTATTTTGTATCTAATTTCCATCTACTAGATAAAAGGATAAAATTCATG
>JARHVA010008611.1:32500-125000 GCA_037957365.1 Torreya grandis | reverse complement strand
CATAACATTGAACCTATTAAAATTTTAATAGGTTCAAAATTATCTAAGAAAACTAATCTTCAAAAAAAAGGAATAATGATATTATATTTAACATTATTTTTAAATGAAAATCATCATATTTAACTCCTACAAATTTTAATGGGTTCAACACTATCAAGGAATTCCAATTTTAAAAATTAAAATAATAATATTTCATTTAACATTTTTAAAATAAAATATATACTTATTTTAATCTTATCAATTAAAATATAATTATTTCTTTCAACATTTCACTTTAACATTAAAACTAAACCTAAAAATTTTATCAATATAGAAATGTACATTTAAGTTTTAAATACTCACATTAGAGGTCATGTTTATTGTTGTACAAAGAAATTGTCTTATGCCTTAACAAAATGTATCCTTTATATGTCATTATCATTTAAAACTCACTGTCCAACGAATTTGTCTTATACCTTAATAAAATGTATCCCTTGTATGTCATTATCATTTTAAACTCACTACTCAAATCAATCAAATGTATCCCTTGTATGTCATTATCATTTTAAACTCACTGCTCAAATCAATCAATTAGTAATTTATGGTTCTGCTGAATCTAAAATCGGAGACATACTTAAAACTAAAATAATTAAGATTTGTTAATCCCACATTAATCATAATTTGGGTATCTAATTTTGATTTGATTTTAATTTTAAAAATCAATTTATATTAATTTATAAATACTTTTATATTATTCAATGATTAATTTATATTAAAAATTTATTAATATAATTTCTTATATATTAAACCTCATTTACTTCGCAATGAATTATTATTTATCTTTCCTCCCTAATTTTCCTTTTTTCCCCTTATTTTCGTTTCCTTTCTTTTGTTTGACCGATAACATAATACTGTGTTTTTGGTTGAGTAGAAGCATAGCAATAGGCTTCTTAGTCTGACAAGTAGTGTAAAAATGGAACTGTGAAAAAAACAAAAAAAAAAACAAACATGAACTCTGAATTCCGGGTTGAAAATATGAACTTACGGAAGTCTGAAATAATAGTTCTAAACTACTACATTGAAATTTGAATATGTGAACTTCAAAGTTTGAAAGTTTCGAGGTTTGAAAACGTGAAGTTTCGGAAGGAAGAGTGGAACTATAAATTCAGAGTTGTAAATGCCAACTTCGGGTATGGAACTATCAATAAAAGTTTGCAACTAAAATTCAAAGTTTGAAAAACTGCGAAATTCGGGTTTGGAAGTGTGAAATGAATGTTTGGAACTGTGACCTCAAAGTATTGATCGTGGTATTAAACCATTAAATCGATACCTGTAACATTCAAAATACAAAAATTAATTTGACCTAAAGGAGTGAGTCTGAGAGAAATGGCAGTCAATTATATCGAATTATGATTGAAAAAGGCTTCACTAATTTACATTAAAATCATGATTTCAAATTCCACTTTCGTTTGAGGTCTTCGTCCAATTCGAATGGAACCTTGAGATCTGTGACGCCAATCTCCGTAGTTTCAAATATATAAAGATTTAGTACACATTCTCGGTTTCATTTAACTTATCCAGAAACAACTCCTTCCTATGCTAATATGAATTTTCATTTTCAAATGTCGATAGGGAAAATTCCTGTTCAATGTTCATTTGAATAAAATACTATTTTTTTATTTTTCTGTAGCTAAGAAATATTAAGCACTGCGCCAAAATCATGGAATCTTTAATTAAAGATTATATTTTCTGATGTTACAGCAAAGAAAAAATCTCTGTATTTTGTTAACATTCTAGTTTATAGATTTTAGTGGTATTGGGTTAATTAGTATTTACAATTTTTTTTTTGAAATATTATATGATATAATAATATTAGAATTCAAATATTTTATAATATAATAATATTAGAATTCAGATATTTTAAATCACTTGAGATCATAGACTTATAATTATTATTTTTATATTTGTATATATATTATTTATAGTTGTAATATTAAATACATATAAATGTTTGATATAAACTTATTTTGTATTATAATATAATTTATATAAATATTAATGAAAATATTTTGCAGGTTATTTTCAATTAACTTTTTAAATTTTATTTAATTGATTTTATATTGAAATTCAATATTGTAATATATTAGATGTTTGATTTTTCTTGGTGAAATATTGTTTATGTTAAAATTTATTTTGTTTTTTATTATATATGTTGATTTAAATTAGGTCACGGGTAGGTTAATAGAACCCACAATTAAAATTCAATAAGATATTAAGAATTCAAAGATTTCAATATTATCTTATAATGATTAATATTTAAGGTATTTAATTACAATATTTGAAATATTGTGCACCTTGAAATATATGTAATGCAATATCTATTATAAATAATTAAAAATAATTTTTATTTTTGTACAAAAATTAATATTCAAAAAAAATATATATATATCCAAAAAGAATGTTTTCAATCATTTTTGTTCAGCCTTACAAATTTAAAAATTTATAATAATTATCCATTCAACATTTCCCTTCAAAATCAATAAATTTTATTGAGTAAATATATATTTATATAATCATTCATTTTTAAAAAAAAAAATAGTAGTCCTTAATAAAAATTATAGTCCAAACAAACTTTCATTTTTTAAATATTTCTATTATATATTATGATTACTACAAGTTTTAATAGGTTAAACATTATCTACGAATATTAATCTTTAAAAAAAAGAATGATGATATTTTATTTAACACATTTTTTATTAATTTCTACAAACTTTAATAGGTTCAACATTATGAAAGAATTTTAATTTTAAAAATTGAAATAATAATATTTTATTTAACATTTTTAAATAAAATATGTACTTATTTTAATCTTGTCAAACAAAAAGTAATTATTTCTTTTAACTTTTCACTTGACATTAAGATTAAACCTTGAAATTTTATCAATGTATGGTGTATTATTTTTTAGTCTATTTAGAAAAGTTATTTTATATTTATTAGTAGTTTTTAAATTTAGAATTAAATGGATGCTTGGATAATTTGATTTCTATTATGTACACAAAGCATGAAAAATGGTGAGTGACATTGCATAGTTAGATTACTTAGAGTGTGGTTATTGTTTATGCATGGAGTCACCTAGTGAATAAAATTGATAATAATATGAACTTTTCAGTTTTTTTTTTGTCTTAAAGGGATAAACTTTGAACTAGTAAAATTATTAACGAAAAATCATTTTTAAAAATTTATATGAAATAAATGTAAAAAGCTTAAAAATGAAAAGATTTTAGTTTGATTGGTGAGGATAATGGTTGCTTATATCCATTCACTAGAGTACAAATCTCTCTAGGTACTCAATACAGAAAGTCAAACGGTTAAGGCTAGGATTGTGCCCTGAATGATTTTGACAGTGTGAATGCCCTTTGCTTGTGGTTGCTTAGCCAAAGGAGCTCACTGATTTAGATGTATGTTTATTCATCATTGTAATTTGTTATATATTTATTTTTGAAATATGAGTTGAGATACCACCACTCTATGTAAATAAGTTATTTCATGTGAATGTTCCTTGTTGTGACATGCACAAAAAAAGGTTTAAAGTAAAAAAAACCATAGAAGCAGAGATGTAATCCAACATAGAAAATAAAAATGAAATATTGATGTTTTTATCCCTTGCTCCTCAATACCCACTAAATCTCAAACTATGGAGGCACGAATCTCACCTAAATACTATTGTCACAAAATAATCCTTCATTGGCCATGCAAAAATTGACCATCTCATAAATAGAAGTTACCAAAATTATTTTATTATTTAAAAATTAGAGAATACATGCAATTTTAGCTTTTT
The DNA here is from genome assembly GCA_037957365.1 of Torreya grandis. Classification (NCBI taxonomy): domain Eukaryota; kingdom Viridiplantae; phylum Streptophyta; class Pinopsida; order Cupressales; family Taxaceae; genus Torreya; species Torreya grandis. The sequence goes on along the minus strand of JARHVA010008611.1, from coordinate 121,183 downwards.
ACTATTAACACTATATACAAACTATTATACTAGCTATCAAGGAAAATTACACCAACCCATTTTGACTCTCTAAAATTTGAAAAACAAAGGGGTTTGACCACTATTTAGAAAATTATTCATGTAACAAGATAACATTGTCTCGATCAAGTCTCTTCTTAGGATCCTAAAATTTGTTTTTGTTGTTGCCATCAGTTTCTAGTGAGGAAAGAGGAGGTGGGAAACACTAGGGAACAATGAAGATAGATTCCTTGGATAACTAGCTTCCCAAGAGCTCCAAGTTAATACGTGTCTTCTCACAATGGAGGTCCCCCAAACCTTTTGAGATCAGATGTTACTAATGTAGCATGTCAAATCTCAAGAACCTAAATACATAACTGACATCGTTGATGTATTTTGGGAGGAAAAATGAAGAAACTACATTTGATAGCATGTTATCACAATTAAGGGATTGTGCCCATTCAAATATATTTTTCATTCCCAATATGTGCTTAGGGTACAATAATATATTATTTAGCATGGATACCACATATTCCAATTATATTTTATCATCATCCACTACCATCCTCAACATCCTCTTCTCCTACATACATAGGCATGGATTCCTAATATCGATTGCCATTAAATATGTGATTCTTACCCTAGGAACTTAGCACTCTCCCTATGAGCCCAATATTTACTTACCTAATGGGAATAACCAGCCTCATCATCAATCCAACCAATATAATAATATAAATTTGGGATATGAATATAGTCAGGGCAAGCAATATGGACAAAAAATACAACCCTACATCAAACAATATCATTCTCCATAAGACAAATTAGAGGAAAAATAAATGAGGGAGGGAATCCTAATTATGGGTTCAAATGGCCCCAAAATGAGGTCACACTCTTTATAATAATCATCAATGGTGAAAAAAATACACCCAAACTTACCAAACTAGAAGGAAGAGACCATATCTAACTAGTGTATTCATTCCAAAAGGAGATAAAGGACTTACTTGTGAGAAGACAAATGCTAAAAATAGACAACCTAAGATCTTCAAAATACCATTTTCAAGTTTACATGATCTGCATTGTCTTCTCCACCAAGACAAATGGTTTACTTTGAAGAGATATAGAGGGGGTGAACAAAAATCGACATATGTGGTCCATGTAGAGTGAGGAGCCAAATAAATAATCATAAATACCATATTATTACTTCCCATGAATCATATATAATGAATTATATTTTTACGCATTAGGATAAAATAGGCAAGCATTTCATTTATTCAAATGATTTAGGAGTGACAATGAAAATTTGATAAAGAAATTAATGGTTTGAGCCTAGTCTCCATGTCTTTTAATTAATTGATCCATCAAACCCCTCAAGAGTCTATTCTAGTGTTGAAATATTGGGAAGTGCTCCCATTATCCATATCCCATGTCATACTATTATGGAGTGTATTAGGGAGGGGACAATAACATATTTTTTATAGAGGAAGATCTTGAGATATGAATCCCCACACTATTATTGGTCGTCCAATCCAAAAATTTACATCCATCAAATTTGATATGATTCCATGTTACCTCCATCAGTTTGGAGCTCAAGCATTTGATTTCATCAACCACCATGACAACATGAAATGATTTAATTCCTTTTCCTTTCACTACCTTAATAATTAATTCCACCATGAACAATTATAATTTACAGTCCTTTAAAAATATATTTCACTTCCACCATATTATTTGTTTCACAATTTAAATATAGAGATAAATTAAGGAGGGGTTAGCCTTTATTACCTATGAATACTCTACCTCCACTAGTAGGTCCAATATTTCCTTTTGTATCTCCATCTAAATTAAACATTATCCATTCCAAGTCTATAGGGAGCCATAAGTAAGGAATGGAAGGTTTTATCACCAAAATGATCCCTTTATTTGGGAATGGAAAGATAGTCTAGTTTTGGATCATGGAGGCATCCTCAATATTCCATTCAAAATATGAGGAGGCCTGAACAAAGACAAATTCTAAAAAGTGATACTCAATTTTCCCCCAATCCCACTCCTCCAAGTGGTTCTTTCCATTTAATATTATTATATCATTTTCTAGTCATAAGTTACATTAGATGATGGAGAAGTCGATACCCCATAAGATGAGTAACCCTTTAGACTACAAGGGGAACTTCCAAAATTTAAGGGATTCTACCACCAATTTCTAGAAAACTTAGCCATAGTAAAATATATCAAATAAAAATACCCAAAACCTTCCATGCATACTTGTAATCCATAAGGATATGTTTCACACATTCCATAGTCTATCAACATAATAAAAGCACTAAAGGGACAAAATTACATCATATGATCAGTGGACCAAAAGTTAATATTTTTATGTTAGATGATACCCAAATGAATTCATTTTCCTTAAGTATAATGTTTCTTTTATATGCCTGATCCATAAGGAAAACCCTCCTAACCATACCTTATGAGGATAAGATAAATAATAGAAATTCAAGACCAAGAATTCTCCCAAATGGTTTCCTTCCCATACTGACATATCATTCTCAACTATTGAGGTAAGGGATAATTATCCATTTCCATAGCAAGATTATAAATTTCTTTCTTTTCCAAACCATTGGTTCAAATCAAATCTTTCCAACACCTCCCAACCCGCCTTATTAGTGACTCTATCTCCCCACTAACAAATTATGAAATCCATTATAATTCTAAAGAATCTCACGTCTTCCAAGGGGGCATGTGTCATCCATTTATTATTCTATAAGGAAATATTCCATCCATCTCAGACCTTCCACTTAATTAGTGAAATATTTAAATTTATGTATTTTTTGAGAAATTGCATATCACTAAACCCCCTAGTAAAGGGAATTGGGTGAATAGTCTCAAAACTTAGTGTGTACCCATGTATTTATGTCATAAAACTACACACCACAATCTTAGTAGATTCTGTAATAGAGTTGAGATATTAAATCCTTATTTATCTTGTAATTTTTTGATTAATTTCATATCCTCAAGATTTTAGGAGTGCATACTTTGACCTAAGAGATCATATTTCTATTTTTCATTTCCTTCATACATCTCCAAAAAAAATTCCTTTTTAGTGTCATTATCCCATCAACAACTTTCTATAAAGCCTATGGAAACTTTTAGCGGCAAATTTTCATTAATTCATGAATATTCTGGTTTTAGAAATCAACATTTGGAAATTTTGTGGGTTAGTCAAGAACGGGGAATATCCTAAATTTTAGGATACAAGTTAAATTTTAGGGTCAACTCACCTATATTTTAAAATAAATTTCTTTGAATACATGTATTTTGTTAGTACCTCAAAAGTCAATCTGGGTGGATTTGCCACTATCTATACTATATTAAACACTCTTTTTTTTCTTCACTAGTGGATAAGGTTGTTTTTTTTTTGTCCATATCATATTTGATATGTGATAACATTAAACCATCTTCATTTTTTGCCAAGCATATGCATTTGTAGGCAAACATCTACATTTTCTATCAAGTATCAATATTTGTTGTCAAACGTCAACATTTTTTATCAAGTGTTTGCATTTACTGTCAAGCTTTGACATTTACTATCAAGTGTCTATACTACATGCTTTGATGACTTTAGTAGATATTGTTAAGAAGGAAGAAAAATTAACAAAAATAAATTAACCTATTATTTTATTTTAGCCAAACACCAAATATAGGTACTAAATTATTTATTGTTATTTATTTTCAATTTCTTATTAAGGTTCAATAATATTTACAAGGTCCAACCATTTTGCATGCAAAACCCACTAATAACCCTTTATAAGATATGCTTCCACTGGAAGACATAACTAGGTATAAAATGCCAAATACAGGTGCTAAATATTAAATGGCATTTTAATTTAATGATATGACCTTAAAAAAACACTTGTTGGATAGGCAAAAAAAATGTAGATGACTGACTTCATACATAAATGACCATATGCATATACAGTTAGATGCATACATATATAGACATCCACATACATATATAGATGTATGCCTACATATATAGGTGGGCATATACATTTTTAGGTGATCATCTACATATGTAGGTGGATTCCTGCATATGCAAGCAAATTTTACATATGTAGGTAGTCATATGTATATGTAAGTAATTATCTGCATATGTAGGTGGTCATCTTCAATTAAAAAAGTTAAAAAATAATAAGTATTAAATATCAAATGATTTACTATTGTTATTTGTTTTCACTTCCCTATTAATTTCAATAATAATTATAATATCTAACTATTTTTCATGTAGAACCTATTGATAACCCTTTTGAATATATGCCTCCACTAGAAGATGTGCCTGGGTATGAAATACCAAACATAGGTAATAAATATTAAATTAGTTACTTTTTTGTTGTTTATTTGAACTTTTGTATTAATTTTAAATAATTATTACAAGGTCTATGACTATTTTTGACATAGAACCTGTAGACACCGAAAACGTGTCTGCACCTTGGTCGTCTTCACCCTTAACCCCCTTGGTCTATGTCCTAACCCTTGTCCTAGTCCCCTCCTTTTTTTAAATTAAAATAAATAAACATTTTAATTTATTTCCCCCTTTCCACCTCACCCATGCCACCTTGGATCCCCTCCTTAGATCCCCCCCACCTCTCTCCTAGCTTTTATTGTCCAAATCTCCCCTTTATCCTTCCTCCCGCATCCATTTATGTCTTCCTCGACTGTTTTCCCATGGCCCCTTGACCTGGAAGCATGCAAGAACGAATAGAGGCTAATTTTAGCCTCTGTGCCCGTTCTGTCTTCGCTGACATCGGTCATTATTCGGCTGACGTCGGCGGTTCTATCGGCATCGGCATCCTTCAAAACATTTTCCTACAACCATTCTCCCCCCCCATGAACAAGACTCCTTGGACGCTTTGGCATTTGTATTCTCCTTTCTTTCCACCTCGTACAACAACAGTAGCAGGTACAGGCACTCTACATCAGTCATTTCTTCTTGTAACAGGTCTTCCACAGCTCCAACAACAGGCTCCTCCATTCTTCAATCAACAAGCAGGAGGTAAGCAATTTCATTGTTTCATTTCATTATTTCATTTGATTTCATTTATCTATCCTATCCACTGTCTACCACTTGCCTTGTCCTTCTCTGAGAGGCTAAAAAGCCTTCTCAGACCCCTGTCTCCCGTCCATCTTCCTTTTGCCCTATCACCCTTTCAGTCCAGTCCCAGACAACATTCTCAGTCCCTCAGACCCAAGACAAGTCCCTCAAACTTCCAAGCAATCCCTCAGACCTCTAAATAGACCTCCCTGACCCCCAGACAAGACCACAGTCCATTCTGCAGCCCAAAAACTGACCTATGACCCGACAAGACTCGTCCCTGACTACTTCCTCGACCGACCTCGGCCAGTACCCCTACCGACGTCGGCAGTCTAACCGATGTCGGTGACTGTGCAAAGGCTGATAGCTTCTAAATAGGTATGTATTTATCTTAAGTTCTTTCTTTCTATTTTTCATCATTTATCACTTTCTGTTTCTGATCAGCATTTTGTTTTAACAGTGGACTGACATCCTTCAAGAAGCCTTTGCACTTCTAGGACCAAGCTCTTGCTTTGCAATCCACCCTTTTGTCATCTAACATTTTTTGTGTTTAGTGTCTTTTCTCTTTCAGGTGTCATTCCTCCACAACCAAAGAGGAGTTCTCACAACGTCTGAATTTTGGTGTGCATGTCTACAATCCGGGTATGTACAAACCCTCATCCATTTTCTTTAAGTTTCTCATTTCTCAATCTTTTGAATGTAAAAAGCGATCTAGCATAGAAACATTTTGGCATGCCCAGTGGGACCCTAGGGTCTCCCTTGGGTTTCTTTCCTTCTTTTCATATAGGGTGCATTAGGATCCTCCCTTTTTACCTCTTTCTTCTCTTCTAAACGACATCATAAGCAGGAATAAAAAGAACTTTTCTTTTCTTTTCTTGCATTTCTAGACTAGTCAAAAATCATATTCTACAACCCTTTCTCAACTTGCTTTCATCCGAACTTAACATTTTGACTTGGGGCTTAAAACACTTTGCATTCCATTTCTGCTTGTGCTTGTATTTCTTAAACCACACTTAGTAATTAACAAACCGCATACTGAATTAATCTTAGATCACTTGATGTTACACAACCTAAACCACATGCACAAATCAAACATCAAACTTACTTGAGACAAGGCCCGACTGGGATTTCATCCCCCAGCAGATACCTTACCCGTTTTGGCAATCCTACTTGGATTTCATCACCAAGGGGAAAGCCCACTCTATTCTCTGCCAGAGTCTAATCTCTAGGGAAAGTATATTTTGGCTAAGCTAGACCAGTTTATCACTGGGCTAGTGAAGTGAGGGGAGCTTGCTCCTTAGCACCAGGCCATGTACAGAACCTAACCCAGACTTCTTGAGTGCCTAAACAAAACCTAAAACCATCCATAGACTACCTCTTCTAGGACCCGACTCAAAAGCCAATCTTCCTACACACATTTCTAAGGCATAAGCCACCATGATCCTAATAAATTTATAGGGAGTTAACGCTTAGGATTTGCTTGTGCTCTTCATCTTTTCTGTTCTTATCTGCTTGTTTGAGCTTGTGAGGACGACCCTTCTTGCCATGAATGGTTCTAACTCATAGTCAAGCCAAGGCTCTAGTCAACCACGCGAGGCATCAACCGCTTTTGTCTACCCCATCCATAACCAGTCCTATAATGGAGTTCCACTCGGAGACTGAAAGAACTCCTACTCATCCAACCCCACCCCAGAATCTTATTATCCCAGAAGGGGACCAAGATTTTTCACGCTTCTTGGACCTCAACGTCAAAGCCTTACAGCACTATCTCGCGCATAGCCAAATGTGAGACTCCTTGGGCAATCCAATTTACGGAATGCCGACCTCTCTTATTGTGACTACAGTCGTATCGATAGCGTCTGTAGTTCAACCTTTAGACACCCAAGCTATAACCTCGACCAATGACCAGAACTTGACCAACCTTCCAAGTGTGGCTTCTCCCTCCATCTTTGGGCCCACTTCCACTGGGGTTTCAGCCCCCTATCAACCTCAGCCCACTCAACCGCTCTCTACTCCCTTCCAGAATCTAATCATCTCTATTTTGCCTACCCTTGCTCCTATCAACACCAGGGTGGCTTCTTATCCATTGGCCCCTGTTACCACAATCCAACCTCTCGTGGCAACATCGAGCTGAATTATGCCTTCTTCCCAACCACCCTTAGTCTTCTCTTCTATCCCTACGACTAGTTATCCCTATGTTGCGCCCTTACAGGCACAACCAACTACGTTGTATGCCTCCTCTAGCCTCTTCCAAGTGCCCTACAATCTAGGGGGCGCTCCACCCGCCAATCCGTCAGCAGATATCATCAAAATGCTGATGGACAAGATGTCTAGCCTAGAGACCTCCATTTTTGGCTCACACAATGCTCTCTCATACGAGCAAATTTGCAATGAGCCCATTCATCCTTTCGTCCCGATCAGGCCATATCCTAGCCAGTGGGAACTTCCTAAGTTTTCTCACTTTCAAAGCAAGGAAGACCCACAACAACACTTACGAGCATTTAGACATGCCTGTTACCTTATTGCCCATGATGATGCGTTACTTTTATGCACGTTTCCTATGTCTCTCTCTGGTGCTGCACTTGATTGGTACAGCTCTCTTGCCAGCCATTCCCTCTTCACATTCACACAGTTGGCCCAGCTCTTTCTTGATCACTTCTCCATCAATATCACCAAGAAGGTCTCAATTACAGACCTCTATTCTATCTGCCAATTCGAGGATGAATCCATAGCTGAGTTCATTGCTCGATGGAGAGGCCTCATCAATCAACTCTCCTTTTCCTTACCCCAGCCCAAACTTATTAAACTTTTCTCCCAAGCCTATGCCAGACATATTTCTTCCACCTTACGGGTTCAGACCTTCCACACCTTCGACGAAGCCTTCACGATGGCCCGCAAACTTGAATTACGTGCCATCGAGGAGAATAAAGTCAAGTTGCGGAGCAAGAATCCCAACTCTAAGACCAATGACTCCTCTTCTTCTAAACCTTCATTGTCCAATCCTAAGTCTAAAGCTTCAGCTAACGCTGTGGTCGTTAGACCTTCATCCTCTTCGCCTTCAACTAATCGGCCTAAGCCATCCACATCTCAGAGTGCCACCCGCTAATTCCAATAGAGATACGTATAACGATAGTATACTCCTCTAAGAGAATCATACACGTCTATGCTAGAAAAACTTGTTAAACAGGGGGTTCTCAATCTCCCCCAGATCCGACCACCTCCATAATTTGACCCCTCACACGCCATCCCTGCATGGTATAGGGAAAATGACTTTTGCAACTACCACCGTGTTAAAGGACATGACACGGGAAACTGCAAAACCCTTAAAAACATAATCCAAGACATGCTTGAAAAGGGTGACCTCATCCTAGACAATCCCAATGCACCCCCTAATCAGGGCATCGACATCTTCAAGCAACCATTTCCCAATCATCCACCAACCCAAAACAATGTTTGGACCTTAATTGACGACACTCATGAACACAACATTCGAACAGTCAATACAGTCTCGCCCTTCATCCCCGACCAACCTCAAGAGGTTAGTCCATCTATCAGTCCATCACGTGTGGACAAACCTCTTTCCCCGGTTAGTTCTCCATCGACCTCTCTCATCTTGGAGGACGCCTCAACCTTACCGGCACCACCGGTCTCACCATCCTCCTTCCTGCTGCCTATGGAGGACCCGACCCTTCCTACTCCTCGACTGCAAGTGGAGGGCACCATCATCCCTGCCCTTTACCCGCTTGTGGAGCCTCATTCTCCGGTTTCTTCTCCACCTAGGGAAGAACCTGCCTCTCCTTCGTCTCCAACCAAAGATGAATCTATCATGACTTCATCATGCCATGGATTTAAGACTACCACACCCATTTTATCTTCGGCCCCACAACCGTCAACATCTTCTCAAGGACCCAAACCTCATACAACATCTTCTCAACCATTTTCCCGACTAGTGGAGAAAATCAGACTTCTCCCTTCAAGGAAAGTGGAGCATCAGGGATTATGGGAGCGTCTTAAAGCTCTTCAACATGCCCATGCCCTCTCATCTCATGCTGCCAATCCTCCCAAGGTAGAATCTCCTAAGACTCTCAGCAAAGACCAGACTCCTACTTCTAAACCCGCATCTACCTCATCTAAACCAATCAAGTCACTTGGTGTTCGCCCTGTCTCTACCCTCACTCACCCGCAAGTGAAGGTGGACTTAGACCAGACCTCGACCAATAGTAGTCTTCCAACCAAGTTGAAGAAGACTGCCAGACCACAGAAGCGAATGCCTCCTCCCCCATCACCATTGCCTTCCATTTTGGGCCCCCATCCTTCGACCCTGACCAGAGTCCTTCCCACTCTGACCTCTAATCAAAACCAGTTGCCTCCTTTGCTTCCTCTGCCTACCTCCAGCCTACCCTCTCCTAAAAAGGTAGTACCTCTCATGAAGAAAGTGCCGTCTTCGCCTGTCACTCGTTGATATTACACTAATTTTTGCAGACTTCCAACATAACCCTTCCACCCATCAGGCCTTTCCAACCTCTCGAGTCTAAGCCCTCCTGGTTCGATGACACGAAGATTTACTTATACCATCATACTCTAGGACACGATATCGAGACTTGTTATGCCCTCAAGGCCGTCATTCACTACTATATGGAGAAGGACACTCTTCTCCTTGTGGACACTCTTGACCAAACCTCGACACCTTCCCATCCAACCTCTTTAACCACATCAACATCTCACCAGCAGGCCATGACCCCTTCTTCACCTCCTATCTTTGAAATCAATGCTATCCATATAACCACTAGGTCACAAAAGGACAAGGCAAAAGAAAAAAGCCGCCATTCTTTGGACCTACCCTTTCGTCAAGCCACCTCTAGCGCCCAAGCCTAAAATTTCTATCCTTGGCGCATCTCAGCCTTTTTCTTCTTCCTCTTTCAGGTCGATTCATGACTCCATGTTAAAACAACTTCACCAGACGCCTGTGAAGATGTCCCTTTATGACCTCATCCAAACCTCACCTCAGCATCATCAAGCTCTCATCAGAGCCCTGTAGGTAGCAGAGGTCCAACCCAAGGACCCCCAACCACTCGCTGCCCTCGTCCATTCTTTATCTCCTGTTGCCTCCATCACATTCAGCGATTCTAAGATTCTCACATCTATCACAGAAGATCAGGATGCTACTCTCTTCATCACTGCCTACATTGATCAGACATGCATTAAACACGTTATGATCGATGGAGGTGCCAACATCAACATTATCTCCACCCATGCCTTTGATCAGTTGGCTCTTCCCAAGAATTACATCTCCAAAATTGATGCAATCTTGCGCTCTTTCAATGACACCACTGCCACAACCATTGGCACAGTCATTCTTCACATTCACCTTGGTCCACGCATAGTCCTAGAGCTCTTCTATATCATCGAAGGAGAGTTTCAATACAACATGTTGCTGGGCTGACCTTGGATCTGTGCCATGGCCTGTGTCCCCTCCACCCTACACCGTTGTGTGAAATTCAAGCACGACGGGCAAGCCCACACCATTCTCGCTGACCCATCACCCTTCAAAACTTGTAACACAACCTACCGTCTAAATGAAGTCCTCATTCCTATCAAGCCATCAACCCCGGCATCGCTTCCATCCACAGAAGCTTCGACCAGTTCACAACCGGCGGTCACCCTCACCCCTCCTCTTCAAGCGATGACCAAAGACCCCATGGAAGACATCTTCCAACAACTTTTACTGGGGGAATATCACTTGCTAGCCTTAGACATGTTCCAAACTCCACAAGAGTATGGACACCTTCACCATAGCCCCAGTTATGACCATTAGATCGGGGTGGTCGTGCCTTATGGTCCTCCTCACCTCCGAACCAATCTTGTCTATGGGGGCCTCAATCAAGCTCCTACTGATGGCAACCCTCTCTCTTCACCCCAACCATTCACATCAGACTTCTCATTTCTTGGCAACCTCGCCTTTGCACACACTTATCTTTACAGGTGTGCATGGAAGGGTTTTGGTTTCAGACGCTATGAGTAAGGCTCCCATCAACCTATTGAGCCTCTCAATGATGATGATGCCAAGAAATGGTATGGCCTGGAATATCACGACCCCACTCAGGCCCCTTCAGACCTTTGTCCCAAGCCACCCATTGACCAATCTCCTCCAGGCTCACCTATTCCTCCTCCTTCACCTACGGAGTCAGTGGTTTCCATCCCTCCTAGTTTTTTTTTCCATAAACACCATCCACCTGGAACACCTGACCTATCAGCTAAATGGGGTGTCTAGGTCCTTCCCTCTCATTTGTCCCAGCATGATAGAGGATGAGTCAGCGACCATTCACACTGTCCGTTGCGTTGATGATGACGCCATTCTATCCTACATGGGCACTGATGACTCTTTCATCCAGCGCTCCCTCCCTTTAGAGACCCAGGTTATGTTAAATGAATCAACCATTGACATCAACCTCTTCTTCTGATCTTCCTCACGTCTTAAAGATTGGCCAATCTTTATACACTCAGGAGCAGCTAGACTGCACCCAATTCCTCTCAGACCATAGCAAGGCCTTTGCCTGGACTTACAGTGACATGCCTGGCATCGACCCCACCATTGCTACCCATAACATTGTCACCAAACCAGAGGCTAAGCTTGTTAGGCAAAAGCTTCAAAAGATGCATCCTCGCATTGCACTCCTTGTCAAAAAGGAGCTTCAACACCTTCTTTCTGTCTCCTTCATCCAGCCCATCGATTATCCATAGTGGGTCTCTAACATCATCCCAGTCACCAAAGCAACTGGGGGGATCTTGATCTGCATGAACTATCATGACCTTAACCTAGCCTATCCTAAAGATGACTTCCCTCTTCCTAACATTGACCAACTTGTTGATCTCACGACTGACCATGAGATGCTATCTCTCATGGATGGGTTTTTAGGATACAACCAGATCCTAATCGCACCAGAAGATCAGCACAAGACTACCTTTATCACCCCATGGGGGACTTTCTGCTATCGAGTCATGCCTTTCAGCTTGAAGAACGTAGGCGCCACTTATCAACGTGCCATGACTTATATTTTCCATGATCTCCTCCATAAAATCATGGAGGACTATGTGGACGACCTTCTAGGCAAGTCCAAGCTTCACCATGACCATTTGACCATTCTCAAGATCATCTTCTCTCACCTTCTTCAATACAATGTCCACCTTAACCCCAATAAATGCATCTTTGGGGTCCTCTTAGGCAAGCTCCTCGGCTTCATTGTTTCCTTCCGTGGCATCGAGATAGATCCCGCCAAGATCTGTGCCATCCTCGAGATGCCACCCCCGACCAATCTCAAGCAGCTTCACAGTCTACAAGGGAAGCTCTAGTCCATTCGCTGTTTCATCTCGCAGCTTTTAGACCGCTGCCAACCTTTTCATCATCTTCTTAAGAAGGACGTCTCCTTTAAATGGGATAAGGACTATCAAGAGGCTTTTGAAGCCCTCAAATGCTATCTAGTCTCTCCACCAGTCCTCATTCCACCTAAAGACAACCAACCCTTCTACCTTTACATCTCTGCCACCAACCATTCGTTAGGTGCCATGATCGCGCACCGAGATGAGCATCACTGTGAGCAAGCGGTTTACTATATCAGTCAAACACTGGTTGACTATGAAACTCAGTATACTCATATCGAGAAACTCTGTTTGGAGTTAGTCTCTACTGCTACCAAGCTCTACCATTATCTTCTCAACCACAAGACCTTTGTCATCACTCACACCGACCTTCTCAAGTATATGCACTCCAAGCCATATCAGAATCAACGTATGGCTCGCTGGCTCATGTTGTTTGCTGAGTTTGACCTTGAATTCATCCAGTAAATATCTATCAAGGGGCAAACCATTGCTGACCAACTGGTGAATGCCCCTCTTCCCGATAATCAACCTTCGCAGTGCGAGTTTCCTGACGAATCTATCATCGTGCTTTCCATCGATGACACCGTCTATCAAATGACCATGTTCTTCGACGGCTCCAAATGTCAACTCGGTGGGGGTGCGGGAGTCATTCTCATCCCACTAAAAGGTGAGCCCATGCCTCTGTCTTTCAAGCTTGACTTTGATTGTACCAATAATATGGATGAATACAAGGCCTTAATTTTGGGACTTCAGACCACCCTTTATCTCAACATCAAGTCTATCAACATCTTTAGCGACTCGCAGCTTGTCATCAATCAGGTCAACGGTTCATACCTCTACAAAAATGAAGTTTTGCAAAGGTATAAAAACCATGCTGACCTTCTTCTAGCATCTTTTGACCATTACCTCTTGCAGACTATTCCTCGATCCACGAATAAGTTTGCTGACACCATGGCTTCTCTTGCTTCGCATATCCCATCTTCATCATCATCATCTCAGCTTTTTGTCATGGTGCATCATGTACCGTTGCCTTCATACATCTCTCCTCACATCAATTATATCAACACTGTCAATTATAGTCCACGAGATGATTGGTATAAGCAACTTGTGGACTACTTGTCTCTTTTTGTCATTCCTCCCAACCTCTCTAGCAATGCACGACAAGCTTTTATCAAGTGCACAGCTTGCTATACCATGCTAGGGGGTCTTCTCTATAAGCGAGGCTTCGACGGCCTCCTTCTTCACTGTCTAACCTCCACTGAAGCCTCTCATGCCATAAAACAAGTCCACGATGGGATTTGTGGTGAACACTTCAGTGGAAACTCGGTTGCCAAGCGCATCCTTCGCCTGGGTTATTATTGGCCCACCCTTCATCAAGACTGTAGTGACTATGTTCAGCGTTGCATCAAGTGTCAGCACCACTCTAACTTGCTTCATCTCCCTAGCCATGCCTTACAAGTCGCTCAAGATTTTTGGCCTTTTTCTCAATGGGGCTTAGATATCATCAGTGAGATTAACCCTCATTCGTCTCTTCGTCATCAATCCATCATCACCGCCACTAAATATTTCACCAAGTGGGTGGAAGCCATTCCTCTCATCTCCACAAAAGTCGATAAAATTGTCGACTTCATCAGTAGCCACATCATTTATCATTTCAGTGTCCCTCATAAAATCATCACCGACAATGGTAAGTCTTTCAAAAATAAGACCGTCCAAAAACTATGCGACTCATTTGGCATCAAGCTCAGCTTCTCTTCACCTTACTACCCACAAGCAAATGGGCAAGCTAAGGCTTCCAACAAAATTCTAACTAAAATTTTCATGAAGGTAGTCAACGACACAGGGAGGGATTGGCACATTCACATTCCTTTCGCTTTGTGGGCCTACCATACTAGCATCTAAACCTCTACGAGTGCTACCCCTTTCTCTCTAGTGTATGAAATAGAGGCTGTCTTACCTCTTGAAGTACAAATCCCATCTCTCTGCATCTCTCTACATGACATTCTATCTAACGATGACTTTCGTCAAGATTGCTTAGCTCAACTTGAGTTACTTGACGAGCGTCATCTTGCTGCCCTCAATCATCTCCATGTCTATCATAATCGCATAAAGCGAGCCTATGATAAAAATCTGTGAGAATGAGATTTCAACATCGGAGACCTCATCCTCAAAGAGAATTAGTACGTGACCAATATGGAGCGAAGTAAACGAGGCAAATGCACCCCTAATTGGCTTGGACCTTTCATCATCACACACAAGTATGGGTCAGGGACTTATCATCTATCCTCTCTTGACAGACGGCTAGAACTTAAGCCTCTCAATGCATTGCATGTGCGACCATTCTTCTGTTAGTCGAGTACTCGTCCACTTGACATTTAACTTGAGCTCATCCTATGATCAATCCCCACCCTCTTAATCCTCATTCCTTTCAACCCTATTCCCCTTAACAAGTCCTCTATAACCCTTTTATGATGCATGGATGCTTTGCCCTAATAAAAGGGAGCCCTTGAACTTCTATAGTCTTGTCCATGACTCCAAATTCTGTAAAAAAAAAAGATGTCAAAATATCTAAGGTCACCCAATCAAATCAAAAAGTAGACTGCTCCCTCAAAGGATAGCTATACTATCATTTTTGTAGCTAATGGACTGCTCCCTCGAAGGATAGCTATTCAAAGCCCTTATATATAAAGCAAAATATAGACCACTCCCTCGAAGGATGGCTATGATTAACTCTTGCTACAAACAGCAATCTTTCTTAGAAGCTTCTCACATTGATCAGCTTCGCAAATGACCACCAAGAAAATGACATCTCTATGTAGACTTCCCGCATTGATCAGTCTACACCCAAAAAAAAAAAAAAAAAAGGTCATGGACTTGGCTTGTAGTTGTCTCAAGGTCTCCTATAAAAAGGGGCAAGGTTATCCCTGCTCTTAAAACGGGTTACCCCATCCTCCTCCTATCACTTGCTCAAGGGACTTCAAGCTCACTTTAATGTCAAAGTGATTCGATTACCTCTCTAACATAACATATGGTCAACGACGTCATGCATGAATGGGGGCTCTTGGTTCTAACAACCCCTATCTATGCTGTCATTTTGGTCCTTGTCAATGAAAGAGCAATATTCCTTTCACTTCTTCTATACTTTGGTCACATTCAACTTCATCACTTGTCAAACCTAATCAACCCAACCCAACCCAAACATTTTCAGATCACAACCATCATCATAGTCTATTTCACATAGTTTTTATGGACACCAATACACATGGAAACTATCGACCAGACACAATTTATGTTAAGCATAAACCAATACTTGCTGAAGCATAAATAGACCTCAATTCATTTTTAGCATATGTCCATCATGACTATGGACAATTGCTAGGAATGAAAGACCCCTCAACCAATGTTGCAGAATACACCATTTGGAAAAGGCTGTAACATCTTTTTCTCCTCATCATTCCAAACCAATCATCGACCTCTTGTCCCATAATTTGAACTACATTGGTCTGAGGCCCTATGACTGGGGCTATGTAGGCAGCACTCAGTTGACACAACGTCTTCTGGGGTTAGCTCAGCCATCCTGTTTGTTCGTCTCTCAGATGGACAAACCCCTTTTCTCCTTTACCACTCGACCTTGACCTTGACCAAGACCAGTCTATCGACCACTTTGACCACCTGTCTACCACTCGGACCCTTCCTTCGAACTACATTAGTCTGAGGCCCTATGACTGGGGCTATGTAGGCAGCACTTAGATGACACAACGTCCTCTGAGGTTAGCTCGACCACCCTCATTTGTTCGTCTCTCTGATGGACAAACCTTCTTTCCTCCTTTTGACCATGACCTTGCCCTCAACCAAGTCCATTCCATCCCTTTAACCCTTCCTCCCTTTTAGGGAGAACTACATTGGCCTGAGGCCCTTCGACAAGGGCTATGTAGGCAGCACTCAATTTTCTAAGGATACCTCGGCCATTCTTTTGTCCATCCATTTGCTCATTTGTCTCTCTAAAGACGTTGACCTTTCATCTTCCATCATGACCAATCAACCAGCCCTGCCCATGTCAAAGTCATTTTTGACTCCTCACGGGGCACATTTGAGATCATCTATCTCGACCCGTCTTGACCAATGACCATTGGAGATCATGCCTATCTCCTTCGACCATGACCACTTCCAAGACAATGTTGTCTTGGTTGTTTTTGCATGTATGCTACCCCACGACTGGTTAGCAAATTGTTCATAGACCATATTTTTGTGACCTTCACAAGTATAAGATCGCAAGCTGGTTGATCCGCACTACTTGTGACATTTTCATGTTTCCAAGAGCACTTCCTGAGCTCGAGATACCTAGAACACGATGACCATTGGAGCTTCATCTTAGATTAAATAACCCGATCAGTAGATGACTAAATGTTGGGGCCCAGTTATTTCAATTTTGGCACTCCTCAACCCTTGACCAATGACAATTTGACCTGACCATCCCGTGAAGTGGTATACGCGCAATCATGACTATTACAGCATTTTCACTCACCCTCTCTCTATCCATCTCTCTGTCAAATCGACACTCGATCTCAGGTTCCCTTCTCCCAACTCTCGCTTTGAGGGGGGAACACCTCATCCCATTCTTGGGGCAACCAACTCCTATTTTTGTCTTGCAGTTCATCGAGAACAACTAACAAGACAAAAAGGGGCAAATGTAGACACTGAAAATGTGTCTGCACCTTGGTCGTCTTCACCCTTAACCCCCTTGGTCTATGTCCTAACCCTTGTCCTAGTCCCCTCCTTTTTTTAAATTAAAATAAATAAACATTTTAATTTATTTCCCCCTTTCCACCTCACCCATGCCACCTTGGATCCCCTCCTTGGATCCCCCAACCTCTCTCCTAGCTTTTATTGTCCAAATCTCCCCTTTATCCTTCCTCCCACATCCATTTATGTCTTCCTCGACCGTTTTCCCATGGCCCCTTGACCCGGAAGCGTGCAAGAATGAATAGAGGCTAATTTTAGCCTCTGTGCCCGTTCTGCCTTTGCCGACGGTCATTATTCGACTGACGTCGACAGTTCTATCGGCGTTAACATCCTTCAAAATGTTTTCCTACAACCATTCTCCCCCCCCACAAATAGGACTCCTTGGATGCTTTGGCATTCGTATTCTCCTTTCTCTCCACCTCGTACAACAACAGTAGTAGGTACAGGCACTCTACATCAGTCATTTCTTCTTGTAACAGGTCTTTCGCAGCTCTAACAATAGGCTCCTCCATTCTTCAATCAACAAGCAGGAGGTAAGCAATTTCATTGTTTCATTTCATCGTTTCATTTGATTTCATTTATCTATCCTATCCACTATCTACCACTTGCCTTGTCCTTCCCTGAGAGGCTGAAAAGCCTTCTCAGACCCCTGCCTCCCGTCCATCTTCCTTTTGCCCTGTCACCCTTTCAGTCTAGTCCCAGACAACATTCTCAGTCCCTCAGACCCAAGACAAGTCCCTCAGACTTCCAAGCAATCCCTCAGACCTCTAAATAGACCTCCCTGACCCCCAGACAAGACCATAGTCCATTCTGCAGCCCAGAAACTGACCTGTGACCCGATAAGACTCGTCCCTGACTACTGCCCCGACCGACCTCGGCCAGTACCCCTACCGATGTCGGTAGTCTAACCGACGTCGGTGACCTTTCTAACCGACGCTGGTAATACCACCGACGTCGGCAAATGTGTAAAGGCCGATAGCTTCTAAATAGGTACGCATTTGTCTTAAGTTCTTTCTTTCTATTTTTCATCATTTATCACTTTCTATTTTTGATCAGCATTCTATTTTAACAGTGGACTGACATCCTCCAAGAATCCTTTGCGCTTCTAAGACCAAGCTCTTGCTTGGCAGTCCACCCTTTTGTCATCTAACGTTTTTCATGTTTAGTGTCTTTTCTCTTTCAGGTGTCATTCCTCCACAACCAAAGAGGAGTTCTCACAACATCTGAATTTTGGTGCGCATGTCTACAATCTGGGTACGTACAAACCCTCATCCATTTTCTTTAAGTTTCTCATTTCTCTATCTTTTGAATGTAGAAAGCGATCTAGTGTAGAAACAGAACCCACTAATAACCTTTTTGAAGATATCCCTAAACTAGAAGTCGTCCCTAGGTATGAAATGCCAAACACAAGTACTAAATATTAAATGATTTATTATATTTTTATTTTTTGCACTTTTACATTAATTTTCAATAATAATTACATGGTATACAACTATTTTACACACATAACCCACTAATAACCCTTTTGAAGATATGCCTCTACTAGAAAACCTGTGTATGAAATGCCAAACACATATACTAAATATTAAATGATTTACTATAATGTTATTTATTCACTTTTGTATTAAATTTAAATAATAATTACAAGATCCACAGTCATTTTGCATGTAGAACCCATTGATAACCCTTTTGAAGATATGCCTCCACCAAAAGATGTACCTGGGTATGAAATGCCACTCCTAGAAGACAATTTTGAAATAATTGAGTTGAAAATAGTACAACCATTTTCTATATCTCATGAAAGAGAAACATTGGTAGATAATTTAACTAAAAAATATAATAAAATATGTGATCTAGGAATTTGACTTAGGAAAGGATGGTTAGTATCATTTTAGTCTCAAAATGAAAACAAAATGAAAGAAACACACTAACTAGAATAACATGTTTATGCCTAGACACTAGAGAGAGATTAGTTAACAAAAACAAATGATAAATACAAATAAAAAGTAAGGAATAAAATACAATAATTCATTCACCTTCCTTGGATGCTCCAAATTCCTTTGTAGTAGTGGCTTGCTCAATTTTGTGCTCATGAAGTCTACATCAAAGGAGGATTGGTTATCTCCTCTTCTCCTTGGCACCTTTGGCTTATGGCTTGGGTTGGCTTGGAATCAATTTGGAATGATAGCACTAGTTTCTTGAATATTTTGGAACAAATTTTTCATTATAACTTTGCATAATCAAGTCTTAAAATTCATGTGGTGAGGCCTCCTATTTATAGATTTTTGAGAATGTCTAGAATCAACTGGAACCATCCATCCTGAGATTGAGATGTGTGGTTGAGAATTAATTAATTTTTTTGAATTAAGTTTATAATTATCCTCATCATGAAATTGGAATAAGGGTAAATTAAGAGGCATGGAGGGCATCATGGAAGGCAATGATGAGGCATGAAGGGCATGAATCCTGATATTTGTGGCATTTGTGGCCTAGGGATGTCTTCCCAAGAAATGAGGTCACTTCATGATGCAGATATTCAATATTCATTTTTAGAAACAATTATTAAACAAGTTTCCAAGGAATTCTTAATTAGGTCTTGATTTGGATTAATTAGCTCTTAAGCATGTTTAAGCACTTGTGCACAAATTACTTAAATTAATCAAAATGCCTTGTTATTGGTCCAAAATTTGAATGGATTGGAATTGAAAGGTGATGTCAGATGCATTGGAACTATTATCCCATTTAGGATGTTACCAATATAAAATAAAAAAGGCATGTGTCTCATGTAAGAGATTTGATAGAAAAGAGCAATCTAGAGCACCTAGGTGCAAAATTGGCATTTTGACTCAAAATGATCTGATCAAAGTTAGCTGGCCCATAAATTGCATTACCCCATTTAGTGATACCCTAGCCAAAATTGGCACTTTAATATATTAGTTTCACATAATTTAACGTATTTTAGTGTTTTTAGGCTAAATTGGGTGTTTTAGGTGGAAATTGGTTAAAATCTTGATTGGAGGTTATTGATGGCTAGATTTAGGTGTCTACAATTTGCTCCTGTTTAGGAAGATGTTGCAAAACATAGGTAAAGCAATATATTATAAAATAATGAGATATGGACTATATGCCAAAAAAAATATGATGGTTGAAGAACAAAGCTTTAAATGGTGTTTGGGAAGCCTATGATGATGCTCCTTCGAGGGAGTGGCCATCATATTTTTTGATAGATGGTCCCTTGAAAAGAAACAAGAAGAAGGTAGAATTAACCCATGGTTAAGATTAATCCAAATGAGAAAATGTTTGCATACATTGATGTAAAAATATGTTGATTTCCTCAAAGGTGATTATAATTAGGAATACAAGTCAAAATAATGATTTGCCCATATGCGGTTATAATCATTAACATGACCTAGATTGATTAAAGATGATTGTACCCTAGTCAGAGATGATTAGCAAGCATAACTCAAAGATATAACCTATAATACAAATTAAAATATGAGCAGGTGTAAAGTGATGAATAAGATTGATCAGTTTGAATGATTCAATTGTGCGTGCCAATGAAGAGATGCTCATCCTTATTAGCAATGATATGAATAGAATGGTTAATGGGTTGATTTGATCAAGGGTAGGATGGAAGTATTTTATAAGTTGCCAAGGAGAAACTTCTATGGTTCCATTTATTATAGACCTTCATTAAGCTAATTTTTGCTATAGCATGTGATGGTAGGCTTCATGTAAAACACCATGAAGAATTGGCCAAAATATGCATAAGGACTGACTCCCAATCCAACAAACACTTGAAAATAATGCACCAATGATAAAAACTATGATGACAATGTTGACATATGAATATGGATAGACTCAAGAATAATATGTGCAAGGAATCGCCCACTGCATACATATAGACCGAGTTGAGGCAATAGTGATAAAATAAAATGAACATGCAAGCAAATAAAAAAACAAACAAACAACTTGAAATAAACAAACAAACAAAAATCTTGAAAACAAAAGCAAAAGAAAGCATCCTAACAATGATAATACCCCAGTAAGGTGGATCAAGGATAACTAACTAGGCTTAGAGAGGACAAATGTTTTTGGATTTTTTTGAAATGTTATGAATGTTTTTTAGATTTTTGAGGGATCTTAACTTATTAGAGAATGACAATATACCTACTTGCAAAATGGTGAGAGAATTTTGCTTAGGTTTCTCATAAAACAATGAGAGCGTATGGAAAGGGGTACTGAGGTGACCTCAACATGAATTTAGCATGACCCATATAGTCCTAAAATGACCTTAATTCATATTATTTTTGTCCACACAAAAGGCAGGGAAAAACCAACTAGGTCCCAACAAGTTCTCAAATCTGGCAAATAGCTAGTCAAATAAAAATAGTAATGGCAAGGTGATGTGACAATGTGGGATAAATAAATGTTACCCCATATTTTCCCATAGGTGGTTATAACTAGAATAAAATGGAATAGGTCAATGATACTAATTTACCCATAGGTGGTTATAATTAGTAACAAGACTAGTGAGACACTGATTTTCCCATAGGCGGTTATAATCAGGCTCACATAAATAAACATGATAGGATGAAAGATATCCTACTAGATCAACTATCACACTACTTTTATAGATTATCATTGTAAACATGAATTGGATTGATTGTTAAAACTTGATTAGAATCCCCCCATGAAAAGGAGCGAGAAGAACCAAATGAACTAAGATCAAAATAGGATTGGGTAGGATGACTAAAAATAGGCTTTGGTCTAGATAGGAATGGACTGATAGGATGATATAAAATGGTAATGAGGTTGGCCCCTAAGTGATGGGGTAAATGGCTAGGATCTACAATAATGGGAAATGGGTATGTAATAATAATAATAATGGCATGGTACATATTTTTGGCCTAGGTGTGGTTTTTGATTCTATTGTTCCTATTGATGGGGAGATGCACATGCTAATCAATAAATGATACTAATAGAATAATTGATCATGTTAATTTTTATCCCACACCTCATCTAAAAAGTTGCTCTATCAAGAACTAGCTATAGATTGGGTTGTCAAGAATGCTTTTGTGATCTTCGTTGGTCATTGATTCTGCCTTCAAATGTCAAGACAAGATATCAATGTAGCCTTTACAAAATAAAGTGTAACCATGGATGGTAAATAGGGACAAATAATGGTTGGTAGATTTGATTTTAAAATGCAATGGTTGATGATAATGGAATGTATAATGGTGCAGAAACAAATGAAGATTAGGACTTTCAGTCACATGTAATGTTGTTGATGCTATATTCAACATAACTTTGGTTGTGGTGGGGCCGTAGACTTGTTCTCTCAATAAGAATACCAATTTTTTATGTTTTTTTATCTTGAGATTAGCTACCATATAATTAGGTTGTAGATAGGAAGCTATTTTGATTTGATCTTTGATTTTGTCTTCATCAACTAGTGAAGAACTTTTGTGCTCAACTATTGGTACCTCAAAGAGTTTTTTTACCAATGAAGTTGTCTTGATTGTCTCCTAGCACCTTTGAGAATGTTTAACTAAGGAATGCTAACTTTTGACTTTGATTGTCTTCTAGCACTTCCAAAAATGTTTCACTAGAAGATGCTGATTTGTGAATTTTATTATCCCCTATCACCTTTGAAAAGGTTTCACTAGGAGAGTGTTGTTTTACTATATGAATGTGGTCTTGGACTCCTTGATCTTCTTCAACTACTATGTCACCATGGATGTGTTCAATAAAGTGTGATTCTATCAATCCCAATCAGCACTTGTGGGAGATGGAATGTCAACAATATGGCTATTTTGGTTGATGGTAATGGCTTATGGAATGGGTAGAGGCTACATAATTCTCGTAGAAGATACTAGGAAAACTTGTGTTGAAGTTGAAGTACTCATCCTCAAAAATTGTATAAGAATCACAAATGTATTCAAATTGATCTGTGAGGCATGTGTAACCAATGTTGTAATAGCCATGAACATATTCTTCTTATGAATCTGATTCTAACAAAAGGGACTCTAAATCTGATGTTGATTTTGATTTTGATGCTAATCTGATTTTAGTTAAAGAATAAAACTTGACTCTAATTCTAATTCTTTCTTTAATGGGTACTCTATTACAATGATGTATTATTGAATGCTTAGTTTTGGACAAGTAACGGCATATGATGGCATAATGGGCTCCATAAAAACTAGTTTGTTAAGGTGAGACTCCTCTAGGATGGGAAATAGGTCAAGACACAACTCCTTAGAGACTATCTTGTCAAGAGGAGGCTCTTGAAAAGTAGGCACATGATCAAGGTAATGATTTGCCCAAAGGTGGTTATAATCATTAAGATGTGACTCAACAAAGACTGGCTCATTAGAGTGAGACTCCTCAACAACTAGTATAGGATCAATAGGCAATTTATCATAGATTGACTTATCAAAAATGATTGATTCAATAGAAACATCTTAGATTGGTTGATTCTCTTGGCCTTGGTTTCTAATGAGTTGGAAAATACCAATTTTGAACATAGCTTGGTCTTTAAATGATTCGATGGGTTGAGGTTTGGATGGGATTGGTACTAGATGAGGAATGGCTTGTGGTTGGATAATGGTAGGGCCTTAGGGAGAATGATTTCTTGCACAATCCAAAGGACAAAGTCTTGAAATGGTAATGATAGGGCAATGTGGAGTTTGATTTCTTACATAAGCTAAAGGACTAGGTCTTGGTATGGGAATAGTATGACATTATGGTCCTAGAATAGAAATGGTATGATGTGGTGGAGCTTGATTACTCACATAAGCCAAAACATCCAATTCTTCCTCATAAGTTGGTTCTTGATTATGTTCCATGTACTGATTATTGAAAAGAGGGTATGGATTCCTATCCCAAACAACATTATCTATAGTTGGGTATTCAAAGTCTTCCTCACAAGCCTTTTCATGCCAATCAAGGTCTTGATTTGAATTTTATGGATTTTGACTATGTTTCCCATATGGAGTATTGTAAGGAGAATAATAAAACTCCTTAGAAAATCTTTCTCTATAGGGGTTCTTAGTGGGATTTTGTGTGGCCATTCTATCATAAGTTAGATTGTACATGACTCCACCATAAGTGTATCTATACATATCTACATAAATAATGAAATTTCTCTAATAAAAATGGATTAGAGTTTTACAAACTCTAAAAAATGATCCAAAGGACAAATGGTTCAAACTTGGTCTAACTTGGTCAAAGGGGTGGAGTTGTATCTCCAATATGGTCTAAAAGTGGATCTGTATCTCTAAAATTATTTATTCTAAGACTTGGCATAAAACACACTAACATAAAATGTCTAATGTCAAATGTCATATGCATAAAAGGTTAAGTGTCTAAATAAAAACTGACATGTCAAAGGTCTAGGTCAAAGTGTTCCAAACAAGATCTAAACTAGGAAAGGGAAAAGTTGAGTTGCTAGGTCTTTTATCCAAATGTGGAGTCAAAAGCTAGGCTCAAAAAAATAGGCATGATGTTATTTGGTTTAAGTTAACAATTTTGGAAACATCTTTGACATAGACCCAACACATGGAATCAAACATAAACATGATCAGTTGGCATAAGGCATAAGACAAAAGGCTCTTTGAAAAAGGTTGTGTTCTCCCAAATAAAGGCACAAACAATGATGAGGATAGGAATTAAAAAAATAAACCATCAATAGTTTTCAAATTTGGGTAATCAATTAATCAAAGTTAAGCAACCCAAAAGAGAAAGATATATGTATCATCTCCATGAATTAAGGCCTAAATAGAAATCAATCAATGTTTAGATCCAAACTTAACAAGGCTAATTGAAAATTCAACATTGAAAACTAGGATTTCACTAAACAAATTAGTCAAGATTGGACAACATGATGGCACAAGATAAATGTCCAAATGGTATACATGACATGGATTGAAACAAATAGTTTTTGATAGAATTATAAACAAGTCTTGTAACAAATTGAGTAGCCTAACAATGTAAGCATATTTGAATAATGTGGTCAATGTTATGTTTCAAAGACTTAAAAGGCTCAAAATGTTTTGAAATTATTTGGAAATCATAACACTACCCTTCATAACTCAAATGCATTGTTTTGACATGGATTATGAATAAACAAAGAGGTTTTAATCTCAAAACATACCAAGCAAAAATGACCAAAATACACTAAGTATAATCAGCCAAATCCGAACAAGGGTATGTCAATGTGGGGTTGACTAAACTATCAAAATTTCAAATATTTATAAGGGAATCAATTGCATTATGACTTTCATGTCAAATGATGTAAAATACAAGCACAAAAATTAGGTGATTGCGGCATTATCTAGTTGTAAAAAAGTCTAGTCCTTTTTACAACTACTACATCCTATTGTTCACTCAGTGTAGTGCGATGTCCAAATACAGATACATCCCATGTGTAAATCAAAAGGAATAAGTGAAGTCAATGTATAGATATGAAACCCTAGGTCAAAGCTTCCTTAAATAACTCATGGGAGGTAATGATGTCCCCCTTGCAAGCCAAGTTTGCATGAAAATAAAAGACTAATAGAAAGACTTTAGGGTCATTTTCAAGGTCACCCAAACTTTGATTATTTTTTGGGGAGTGCTTTAGATGACTTTATTTCTAAGCCTTGGACTAGGCTACTTGAAATAGGAATGGCACTTTTGATTCCAAGGGTTCCCTAAAGGGGATAAATGGAAGAGCATACACGTAACACCCCCCTTTTTGCCAAATAAAATCTAATCTAAACAACTAAGTAAATATAAAAAGCTTTGAAAAGGTGAGTTCATTTTTAACCCCAAATTTAAAATGAGGTGGTGTTCATTTGACCCCTTGGTCTTAGTTGCAAACTTTGAAAACATTCACCATAAACATCTAATTTTTTTGTTAAACACTAAAACAAGGTTCTTAATTTATTTTTAAGCATGTAAAAGGTGATCTAAAATGTGTTTTTAGCAAATGTCAAGTTTGGTCCTATAGTAAAAATGTTAGAATTTCCTTTATCCTTGAATATCTTTTGGGTTTGAAATAATGAACTTTAGAAAAAGAGCTCTCAGATCTATGTTTTAAGAAAAACACAGTGATCAATGTCAGTTTATATAATCGATGACAGTTACATTTTCTAATCGATGAGGGTTATCTAACAAAGATCAATTATACCAATGTGACCAATGATAGGTATATAATCAATGTTTATTTTACTAACTAATGTTGGTTAATCTATCCAACCGATGTTGGTCTTACTAGTCAACATCGGTTACTGTGTAAACATGTGGTGAATAAAAATGGTAAAATAAAGTTAGAAAATCAATTTCTAAGAGTTTTAAGGGTCCAAATGAATATTTTAAAGTTTTAAAATGATCTTCTTCAAGTGTGAGATGTGTCTAATCCCATCGAGCATGCCATTATGTGATCTAGGAGTTTGACTCAAGAGAGGATGGTTATCATCATGTTAGTTTCAAAATGAAAGAAACACACTAACTAGCATAACATCTCTAGGCCTAGACACTAGAGAGAAATTATTTAACAAAAAAAAATGACAAACACAACTAAAAAGTAAGGAATAAAACACAAGAATTCCTTCCCCTTCCTTGGATGCTCTAAATGCCTTTATAGTAGTGGCTTGCTCAATTTTATGCTCATGAAGTCTTCATCAAAGGAGGTTTGGCTATCTCTTCTTCTCCTTAGCACCTTTGGCTTGGATTGGAATCAATTTGGCATGATAACACTAATTGCTTGAATCTTTTGAAACTAATTTGGTATTATAACTTTGCATAATCAAGTTTTAAAATTCATGTGGTGAGGCCTCCTATTTATAGATTTTTGAGAATGTCTAAAATCAACCTGAACCATCCATCCTAAGATTGAGATGTGTGGTTGAGGATTAATTCAATTTTTTATATTAATTTTATAATTATCCTCATCATAACATTGGAAGAAGGGGAAATTAAGAGGCATGGAGAGCATCATGAAAGGCATTAATGAGGCATGGAGGGTATGAATCCTAATATTTATGGCCTAGGGATGTCTTCTCAAGAAATGAGGTCACTTGATGATGCACATATTAAATATTCATTTCTAAAAATAAGTATTCAACATGTTTCCATGGAATTCTTAATTAGGCCTTGATTTGGATTAATTGGCTCTTAAGAATGTTTAAGCACTTTGTGCATAAATTACTTAAATTAATCAGAATGCCTTGTTATTGGTCCAAAATTCAACTAGATTAGAATTCAAAGGTGATGCTAGATGAATTGGAACCATTATACTATTTAGGATGTTACCAATAGTAAATAATAAAGGCATATGTTGCATGCAAGAGATTTGATCAAAAAGAACAATCTAGAGCACCTAGGTGCAAAATTGGTATTTTGACTCAGAATGATCTAATCAAAGTTAGTTGGCCCATAAATTACATTGCCCCATTTAGTGATACCCTAGCCAAAATCGACACTTGAATATGTTAGTTTCACATCATTTATCATGTTTTAGTGTTTTTAGGCCAAATTGTACGTTTTAGATGGAAATTGGTCAAAAACTTGATTGGAGGTTATCAGTGGCCAGATTTAGGTGTCTACGTAATAAAAATGAGAGTAGTGGACATCACTTATGTAAATGATAAGGACATAATAATGAATGAGATTTCTACTCAACCAACATAAACTTTAGTTGAAAACAACATTAAAAAATATTTGATAAATAATACAAGTAAATGGATAATTAGAAGTTAATTTTAGTTTGAATGGGAAATGAAATATCCATTCATTGAACTTGTGGAGCCAAAAATTACAATCAGCACACCAAAAGAATGTAAATATATAATATGTAGTTATAAACTTAGAAAGGACCAAAAAATGAAAATCAAGTTGGATACAACTAAGAAACATTATGGCAAAATGTATATGTCCATAAAAAAAAATATGGATAAACTAAAAGAATAGTGGGATGTATAAATGCAAAAGAATGCATGCATCAATTTTGCATAATAGAGTATGAAAATCATCATATAAATCAATGAAACCTCATTGATAAAGGAGGAACAATTACAACTCAATTAGGAAAAGTTGATCGGTCAAATCTACATGCAAAAAATATAAAGTTCTCCACAATATATCACATTTTGAAAATAGGTAGACTAATCTCTATTTGTTTATGTTATAATTTTTTTTAGCATAATGGATTTCATAACATTCCATAATCACATTGGTCAGATAGCAGTGCGTGGGAAATGGAAAAATGTCTCATGATGATTGAAAAGGAGGATTTGAAAGAAAATTTAAAAGCAGTAAAGTTTATCTCACTATCCATTGATAAGGTAATAATAGTTGACAACACATCATGGTTTTTAATGCATTTTTATACATTTGATGACCATTCATGGCAACCCCACCTATTATCTGTACATAAAATGACAAAAAAAATTAATGCTAAGAAACTTTACAATTTAGTTATTTTTAATTTGATGGATATAGCTGGGATGGATTATTATGATACATAATTGGTTTGTCTATTCACCTTCAAAAAATTATTTCCCCATTTATGATTATAATTAATTACATGTAACATAAAATGAATTTTTCTTACAAAACTATTAATATATTTTAAAATGTTACAAAATTGGAGCTTATCCATGACTTGCACACATACATGTCAAGCAATCCAAAAATATTTTTAGAGTCTCAAAAACAAAATTGGAGTGAGTAGTTATAAAAAACCTTCAAAAGATGTTGATACAATATGGATCTCCATGTATGAGCCTACATGTAGAATATTTGAATAATATCCATCATTGGCAGGTTTTATGTTTAAATATTAGATAGAAGTTGAGAAGAAAAAATATTTGTTGTAAGATTTGACAGATTTAAAAAATTTGATAACATTGTGTGGTACTTTGTCCATGTTCAAATAAATATATTGTTTGATGAAACATGCACAAGAGAGATCCATTTATATTTTTACTTCACATTGTTGAGGAAATGGGTTTGTTTATCTCTTGATATCTTATACTACTCACAAGAAAGTTTTAAGGGACCAATATTTAGCAATTGGAAAATATTAGGAGATAATAATGACCCTAAAAACTATTTGAAATCCAATATTAATAATCATATTTGTATTTTAATTAATGGAAAGGAGATACCACTACACACTTGTCAAAAATGAACTAATTTAGTTGGAGTAAAAATTGAAGAAGTCCCTATAACACAGGTTTTATATTATAATGTCAAATATGAGACACAAATGAAATTGAGTAACATTTCACAAAGCTTATCTGCTAAAATCTGAGATCATTTTAAAAGGGATGAGTTGCTTGAATCCATGGGAGTGATGAATCCTATATTTTTTAACACTGTTGAGGGTGAAGATATAACAAGTACTTTATTTATCAAATACATAGGTACTCTCATTAATCATTTTAGGAGGTCTATAGAGATCAATAGAGTTAAAGTTAAGGGTATTCTACAAAATGATCTATTGAAATCCTAGTCAACATATTTTGAACTTACATTAATTGATCAATTTTGGTGCTTAAATGAACCAATATAAAGTTGTCTTATTAAAATTTTGTGAAAAAAAGTGTATCTCAGTAGTGTTCTAAAATAAAATACAAGAAAATATTTTTGGTTATATTAATTATGACAAACAATGATTTTAGGGTCTATGAAAGATGAAAGGATATTTAGTTCATTATTTTTTTTTAAATCAAAACTTTAAAATATTTTGAACAAAAATATTGAGACATGTTTGAGGTTTTATGTTTCAAATTATCCAGTGGATGGATTTCCTTATGAAAGAGTGCTTTCAATTTGGAGTTATCTCATTGAAATAAAAGGAGTCACAAATACGAACAAAAATATTACTTATAATGCCTCTAAGATGATAAATATGAGTGTCAACTATGAATAACATGTTGAAAAAGGATTTTTTCAATAGTATACACCTAAAATTGGCCACCAATAGCTTCATATCAGACATCAGACTGATTCTTACCAACCATCACAAATTAAGCTTAAGAATCACTAAATGTCATAAATTTGATTGTGCATTATCCATGAAAGCTTAGAATCCTATTGAGACATACCTAATTTGGGTATCTTACTGTAAACAACAAAAAACTCTCATGGTTTCATCTCCAATAATCTTATGGCATTACAACATGCAATTTGGCTTATAGACCTATTAAGTGAGGAAAATGCACACGTGAAATTAAATAAAATCTTAGAAATGTTAAAAGCCTAATAAAAATCAATTAAAATGTTAAACCTAATTAAATGCCTAGTTGAATTATCCATGAGCAATTAATGAAATTCTAAAAAAATAAATTCAAAAATCAAGAATATCCTAGATTTTCATGGTTACCTTTTGTGAGTTGTCAAGCCTTTGTAAATATCTAAAAATATCTCACCCATACCTATTCATTTAAAATCATGAGGTTTTGATACCTTTAAAATAGATTAGGGTTATTTACTCACTTAGGTTAGGTTAGAATGCATTCCATGTTTAAACTACACCTTAACTCACCTTTAGTTGGGTTTAGTTTATAAACCTATAAATACAAGTATTTTCCTCTTCATTTGAAGAGCTTAGATAGAGTAAAGTTATAATGTAGATTTTATAACAAGATTGAAATAAATAGTGTTATAATGTCAAAATAATAAACCAAGCCATCAAGTAAGCATAATCCACAAGCCTACCATGGTGCCAAGGAGAGAAGGAGATAGTCAATCTCTATTGCCAAAGACTCTTTGAGCACAAGCTGAGCAAGCCACACAATCAATATTTTGGAGCATTCAAAGAAGGTAAGGAACTTGTCATTATTTGAATTTTAGTTGTGTTTTCAATTGGTTTTATTCATTATACTCCCCTATGATAGGAAAGTAAGTGTTAGCATGTTAGTGTGTTTTTATTCAAGTTTTGTTATTTGTTGTAGACATCCAATTCCTAACACCATTTGTGTTGAAATTGTCAATCTTACTTGAATTACATTCAAATACACATATTAGGTCAAAATCCATAAAACACCATAAATAGTTTGAACTTGTCACTTACAAGTGCCAGTTTAGGTCAAAGTATCCCTAAATATGACAATGCATTATATGGGCTAGCTAACTTTGATGAGATCATTTTGAGTCAAAATGACAAATTCACCATTTACTGCTCTGGATCACTCTTTTCTTATAATTCATTAGTACATGTCACATACATTTTTTATTTGGTGTTGGCAACATCCTAAATGGGAATATATCTCCAATGCATCTAGCATTTCCTTCCAATTCCTCTCCAATCAAATTATGATCTAGTAATAAAACTTTCTAACCATTTTAACTAATTGTGCACCAATAGTAAAATAATTGCATTAAATTTGATTGAACTTGAGATAATTAATATAATTTAAGAGCTTAAGTAATAATTCCATAGATATTTTTGAATATCTCACTATTGGAAATTGATTTTGAATATTTGCATCACCTAGTGACATCATCTATGGGATGGCATCTATCAAGCCATAAGTGCATAAAATATCAAGATTATGGGTCACCCATGCCTAGTTAATGCCTCCCATACCTCTTTAATGCTTATTTTTCTTAAGGATATTTATGATTTTAACTCCAAATATTAAGATTATCCATGGCCACACATCTCAATCTTGAGATGGACGATCATGGTTGATCTTAATCAATCTCAAAAATCTATAAATAGAGAGGCCATGGACATGAATTTTAAGCTTGATTTATGCAAAGTTATTATGTATGATTGTCTCCATAATCCTTTGAAATAACCATTAAAATTAGTTAAAAGATTCATTGATAGGCTAGTTTAGTGATTTTGAATCATGAGCCTAGGTTTTATGGAGTGTTATTGAGACATTGGAGGAGTTTGTCACCTTTGTTGACAAAGACAAGGATGCTTGATCAAGGGAGAACATGATTTTGAGCCACATGGGTATGGTGAATCCATTTGGAAAGGTAATATGATGTTTTCTTTTTTTTTCATTTATTTATTTCTATTCTTTGTAATTCCCATAGGAATAGATAGGCTTAGTTAGTTCTTTATGCATTTTGCATGATTTATAGACTAATGTTTAACTAACTTGCTTTGTAATTATCTCTAAATTTTGGCATGATCGGTGGGATAAAATGCATCACACACATAAAGAATATCATTCTACAACTTTAAAATCTTCATTTGGATAATGAAAACTCTTGCAATTTGATTTTCTAACTTTGTTTTGCCATTTTTCTTTGTCACAGGTTTACATAGTAACCAACGTCAGTTAGTAAAACCATCATTGGTTAGTAAGTGTAACCATCGTTGGTTATATAACTAATGTTGATCATTGTGTTTTTATTAAAAACTCAAATCTAAGAGCTAATAGGCCATTTTAAAATACTTGGTTTCGGGTCATACGAACTCTGTTTTGGATGATTTTTTTTAAACCACGTGTTTTCTCCTAAATTTTCAGAATTTGATATTAGTTTAGCTTCATGTTTTATATATTTTTCACAAAGTTTTGAAAATATATTTAAAATGTTTCTAATTTAACATATTTGTTTTTGGGGTGATGCCTTAAGGGTAGACATGTAACTAGCAGATTTCAAGTTTGATAAATCTTGTTTTAGAAAATATTTTTCATGCTTTAAAATGAATTAGGAACATTATTTTTGTGCTTAAATTAACATTTAAGGTGATTAAATAAGT
Organism: Torreya grandis; assembly: GCA_037957365.1. NCBI lineage: Eukaryota > Viridiplantae > Streptophyta > Pinopsida > Cupressales > Taxaceae > Torreya > Torreya grandis. Next base: position 88,268 of record JARHVA010008611.1, on the reverse strand, counting down.
TTTTTTAGCATTAGTTTTCAAATTTACAACTAAGACCAAGGGGTCAAATTCACACTTCATTTTTTGTATTTGGGATTAAAAATAAACTCACCTTTCCAAGTTTTTTGTATTCACTTAGTTGTTTAAATTAGATTTTTATTTGGAAAAAAAAGGGATGTTTCGTGTATGCTCTTACATTTTTCGCCTTTAGGGAACCCTTGGAATTAAAAGTGTCATTCTTATTTCAAATAGCCTAGTCTAAGGCTTAGAAAGAAAGTCATCTAAAGCACTCCCCAAAAACTCATTAAAGTTTGGGTGACCTTGAGAATAACCCTAAAGTATTTATATTTCATGGTTTTTTTATTTTTATGAAAACTTGGCTTGTGAGTAGGTTGCCATTAACTCCCATGAGTTCTTTAGGGAAGATTTGACCTAGGATTTCATCTCTTAGTATTGATTTCACTCATTCCCTCTGAGTTGCACAAGGGATGTATCTGTATTTGGACATCACACTACACTGAGAGAATAATAGGATTTAGTGGTTTTAAAAAGGACCAGACATTTTTACAACTAGCCAATGATGTGGTCACCTAATTTTTTTTCTTGTCTTTTACATCATTTGATGTGAAAGTCATTGTGCAATTGATTCTACTAGAATGATCAAAATATTGTTAGTTTAGTAGACTCCACTTTGCCATTTCTTGTCAATTTAGACTTAAGATGTTTATTTTTGTAAATTAGCTTACTTGGTCTTTCTTTGTGTCTAAAACTATTTCTTAACTCAATAAAATTAACCAAAACACATTATCCTCAATTTTCTTGAGCAAGGGAGGCATTACCTTGTCCAATTGAAAAATTTATCTTTTCTTTGTTCAAATTGTTATCAAAAGCTTTGTGTCATGTCATCCACTTTGGTGTAGTCATGCTACCCAATTAAGTCTAGATATTTACCCAATTTGTTTAAATCCTTCATTTATAATCCACATTCAAAATTAAACCTTTTTGAGTTCTACGGGTTGGTGTGTCAAAGTGGGTTCACCATTTGTGCACTAAGCTCGTTCTAACTTGGGTTTAGTTTTGCATTTGGATTGAAGGTCATTTATTAAGACTCAAAATAACGTTATCATCTTTGTGGACTCAAGACATCTTATGTATAACTCATGTTTTGAGTTATAGAACATATTTTATCCTATTGGAACCATGTGGTGATGTTGTGATACCTATTTGGTCCTAGCTTTATACTTAGTGATTTGCATATGTTTTTACATCTTGAGTTGCTTAGTCCATTCTGTCTTCTTCGTAATCTAAAGATATTTCCTCTAAAATTTTAGGGTCAACTTGTCAAAGTTGAAACTAGCTTTTATAGTATAGGTGTATCACAAATATCTAGGCTTTGGTGTACTAGTTTTCACATTGGGTCTTTGAGTTACCTTACCCTCTTCAGATCTATGTGATTTTAACTTTACCAAAGGTTGAGTAAACTTGTGAACCAATTATTCTAAATTGTGCTTGGTTTCAAACCACCCTCCCTTATAGTCTCATTGGTACCTTGGTTATTTGTTTAAAATAGAGCCAAAGCATACTTTGTTTGTTTGCCAAGCATTGGTCCAAAGTTAATCAAACACACATAATAGCACTTTTAGACATGACTCAAAGGATCACTCGTAGTGGGCCTCTTATGGCCTTAGTTATGATGATGAGAAATTTTATGATGGTCAAGATAACCCCATTGATTTTTATGGCATCCCCACAATAGAAGGATCTAAAAATGATTACAATGAATATCAACCCCAAGAAGATCAAGATGAAGCCCTTCTTAGATTGATAGAATCAGGTGTTAGACTACCTTCTAAATTTCCTATAGAACAATAACATACCTTAGTTAGAGAAGGAGAACAATGATGGAAAGAGAAAGCTTTTACATGAGTTGACATATGTTCTTCCTCTGAGAAAGGAAAAGAAATACAAATAGAATCAAAACCCACAAATCTAGATCTTATAGCTAAGATCAAGATAATAAGTCAACGATATGCAGATCAACTTGTCACAGACTTAACTAACTCCCTAGTTACCACTTCAATTCACAATGATGCTTCAAAAGAATAAGGAAATGTGGTTGAAAGTATGCATAAAATATTAGATGAGGATATTACCATAGTGGATCAAGGTAATCTAAATGAATAATTAAAGCCACAAGAGACTTTACAAAGTTTTTCATTTGACACAGAACATATATTATTCAATCATCAAGAACATCTTGTTACTTTATAAAATCAAAAACCCAAACATTTAGTTTGAATTGAGGAAATCCCTCAAAATAATTTGGCTATTTCTTTTCAACCAACACAAAAATTGGTAAATAAACATAGAAATTTCCAAAATCAACAAAGTACAAAATAACCAAACTCAAGGATTGTTTTACAATCTAAGAATCAACGACCTATGTTCTCAACTAAAGGAGCAAATCAAAACCAAGTCATGGATCAAAAGGTATATACTCCCTATAGATCCACATAAAACTTGGGGCACATTCCACCCCAATAACAATAAAACTAGGGACACATTCCACCCCAACATTAATAAAACTAGGGGCACATTCTACCCAAAAAAAATAAAACTAGGGGAACATTCCACCCCAAAAACATCTTATTCAATCCAAAAATGCACCAAACATGCAAGAAAGGAATTCTATGAAGGAAATTGTTCAAATATTGGAGATGAATAATAGAGTCAAAAATTACAAATTTAATGAGATATGCCCATACCCATGTGATTTATCTACTCTCCAAAACCCCTTTCCACCTCATTTTGAGGCACCCAAATTTAAAAAGTATAAAGGAAAAGGAGATCCACATGAGCACATACAGGCATTGTTTGTCTTATGTTAAGATTTTTCTTATTGTAGTGAGTACTTATTATGACTAATAATATGAAGTTTAACGGGACAAGCTCTTGATTAGCTACTTGAACTACCCAAGGGATCAGTTGTGGATTGGAATGACTTATCAAAAAAGTTAGTTAACCATTTCTCATATAACATAGAACAAGAATTAATCATTGTTGACTTATGCAAAGCCAAGCAATGCGATGGTGAAAGTTTCACCACATATCTACAAAGGTGGAGAGCATTGGTAGGTTGCTTTCAACATAACTTGCTAGACAAATAGTTGGATAATATCTTTGCATAGAATTTACATCTTGAAGTTGCACATAATATATGATTAGCTTGTGATAACTCATTTGAATAAATTATTGACAAAGGAGTGCAGATTGAGAATAATCTTATTGATAAGGGCATTATTAAGATTTTTGCACAAGGTCAAGCATCTAATCAGACTAAATCACTGGTTTAAAAAATTATGCAGGATAAGCCTAAAGGCTTTAGCAAAAGTAGGAACATGGTTGGAAATGGGGTGACTGAAATAAGACATGTACAAATGGTATAGGATATGCATCTTCTAAATGTATAATTAAATCCCCTGAATCCACTACCTACTTTACAGAGACAATCTCCATGAAAGACATTTCACAACAACTTTAGATTCTTTAGTAAGTTAGGAGAATCAGTTGAAATAGTGTTATAAAAGCTCATTGCATCTAATTTAATTATATGGCTAGTATCAAGGCCATTTCCTCAAGATCAACCAAAACCAAATTGGTATAAAGAGAATGAATGGTGTAACTTTCATCATGTTGTTGGTCATGGTGCATATTATTGCATTTAATTACAACATATTATTGAGGACTTTATTGAAAGTGGTGAACTATAAATTAATTTGGCCCCTAATCAGGACACAAATAAGGATATGGGAATTTACAAAGACCCCTTTCCTTGACATGATCCACTACCACCAAGAAAGAATTAAAATGGTCACAATCAAGGACAGAGCTAGAATTAGAACTAACAATAAGGTTAGAATTGTAATGAGCATAATCAAGATCATAATGCCCATACTAACAATGTGGCTTATAAAAACATACTTTATAACTATAATAATACTATGAGACATATATTTGTATCCCACATTTCCACTATTACTATGAAACCACATGGCCAATCTTGTGTTCCTCACAACACAAGACCCATCATTATAAGGTCAACACCCTCTCTCCCTAGTAATACCATGTCAAGTTCAAATAATTATGTAGTGACTCCATTTACATGAGTTACTAATTCTAAATAACAACACCTGTCTTCTAAATATAAAGGCTCTTTATTGACCCAAATTTATACCAATATAGTTAGTCTCCTATGGATCACCATCCAAAGCCTTTTACCTTCCTCTTCTAATTATAATAACTCTTTGTTACCTCTAGGTTGTGCAGTCACAACTAGACACCCATGAGTTACCATCCAGGGCCCTTCTCTCATTCCTTTCATAAAACCCAATGAGAACATTGTGCCAATGGATTCAAATATGAATACTATCCCAACAAAGACTAAAATAGTTTAATCCATAATTCAAGGCCTTATAGTCTAACAAATTACTTAGATAAAACCCCTACATAAATTTCCATATTAGACCTCTTGCAGACATTTTATATCTATAAAACCATATTCAACAAACTTTTTCAAGAGTCTATTGTGCCTAATGATATAAACCTTGATCAGTTCCAAAACCTAGTTAGACACTTATCTTTATTTTGGCAAATCACATTTGATCAAAAAGACATGTCCACTCTCGGCACAAACCACAATAACCCATTTTACATTGAGATAATCATTGTGGATCACAAGATCAAGTGGGTTCTTATAGATAATGGTTCAGGGTTGAACATCATATCTATTAAATTGGTATGATGATTAGGCTACATGGATAAATACATTCATCTAAAAACTATTACAATCAAGGCTTATAATAATGCCAAGAGGAAGTCATCTGGTACAATTTGGTTATCAATCATGATTGGGTCTATTTCTCATCACACATTATTCCATATTATGGATAAGGAGCTTCCTTATAACATACTTCTTGGTCATCCTTGGATCCATGAAATACAAGCAGTTCTATCTACTCTTCACCAATGCCTTGAGTTTCCCCATGATAGGATCAAGGTTACTATTCCCATTAATCAACCACAATAACCCATTTTACATTGAGATAATCATTGTGGATCACAAGATCAAGTGGGTTCTTATAGATAATGGTTCAGGGTTGAACATCATATCTATTAAATTGGTATGATGATTAGGCTACATGGATAAATACATTCATCTAAAAACTATTACAATCAAGGCTTATAATAATGCCAAGAGGAAGTCATCTGGTACAATTTGGTTATCAATCATGATTGGGTCTATTTCTCATCACACATTATTCCATATTGTGGATAAGGAGCTTCCTTATAACATACTTCTTGGTCATCCTTGGATCCATGAAATACAAGCAGTTCTATCTACTCTTCACCAATGCCTTGAGTTTCCCCATGATGGGATCAAGGTTACTATTCCCATTAATCAACAACCATATCAATAATGTAAACATCTTAAAGTAGATTTTTATAATTATAACTAGTGCCTAGGTTCTAAATTCATTACAAACAAGAACAAAGCCATCATTTCTTATCCATGTCCATCTAATTATATCAACCCTAGTTATCTAGCCTTCACTTCAACTGATCCATTTCCTGCAGCTCTAGCCAAGCATGTTATTATTTAAGATATAGGCATTTCCATGTACCATTTGAAGGATGTCCTTTATATTGAAAAATTACAAAAATCCCCTAAAACATTTATTAATCCTAAAATTTCCTAGACTCCTAATAGACTTGATTAGATTTGGTAACCAAAGAAGAAAGAACCGAAACCTCATGTGGTTTTTGTACCTATAATCACACCAAATAAATATCGAGAGGCTTTTATCAAGGGTGATTGGTTATGTTTTGAAGGCCTTGCTAATTATTTTCAAAATCTAAAGTATCCTATCCCTAACAAGATAATGGATCATCTTGACTATATAGGGAAAGGCCTTGGCCCATAGGTGCAAGGAATTTTAGAACCCTTATCAGTGGGACTTATCAATTAGAATCATGATCTCATATTTAAACCACTAAAAGATGACCTCATGAAATTGGATAGTGACTCTTCTAAAGTGACTAGTAATGAGACTCTTAGTATTGACACAACATCCCATTATAACCTTTTTGATGAGCATACTGACTCAGATTTATTTAATTCAAATGCCATATTGACCATAATGCCTATTAGAACTTCCCATCCTAAAGCAAAAACCTATCCTAGTGGTGCTTCCCTTCTTGAAGTAGGGCATCATATATTTACCATCAAAACTTACATCCTGAAGCAAACCCTTACTATAACCTATGCCTTTGTCATTCTAAACTCATATATTGGGACCAACAAAATTTGGTCATATGCCTCAATGAGTTTCAAAATGAAGAATTGATTACAGAATACATGGGCCTATGAGATGCATTGCCCATTACTGATCATAAGCATGGTTTTGATTTTTTATTGGATTCTTCTACCTAATTTAGAGAGCAATAAAAATTTCTTGGTCATAATAAAGAAAAAACATTGATATCTTCAGGTGAAAACCTCTGTGAGGCACTTATCAATTAGGGAAAAAGTAAAGAAAAATATAAGCCTTTGAGAAAAAACCTATTTTAGGTACTCCCAGGTAGGAAAATTTGCTCATCCCCTCAAGATGTAGAAAGTCCATCTTGCTCAAGTTTCATAGCTAGTACAAGCATCTCTTCAGAACAACTTCAAATATTTGAGCATCTTGCTCTTGAGTTTATAGAGGTTTTTAATAATTGGAATTTACCTGAGAAGCCAAATTCTAATTCTTCATATTATCTAGATCTTTGGGAGGAATAACAAGAAGATATAGTAGAGTAAAATGATCATGACCATACATTTCCTACAATTCTATTGGATGGATCCACACTCCTTGTGAACATAATAGAAGTGAATTTGAAAACCTATGAGGATCCTAAAATTGTTTATCTTGGAACTTCCCTTACTAAAGCAAAACATGAACATATTATATCCATTCTTAAGGATTATATATACATCTTTGCATGGGCATACTCTGACATGCTAGGCTTAGACCCAGATTTAGTTGTGCATCATCTTTTTGTTCACCCTGGTGCTAAACCAGTCAATAAAAAATTATGAAAGATGCATCCATGCATCACCCTTTTGGTTAAGGCTAAGTTGGAAAAGTTGTTAGGATCCAATTTTATCAAACCATTAGACTACTTTGAATAGGTTTCCAACATATTAATAGTGAGTAAAAAGACCCTAGGCATATGTATTTGTACCAAGTTTCATGATATTAACAAAGCATGACCCAAAGATGATTTTCCTCTATCAAACATTGACATGATCATCAACTCAACTACTAGGTATGAGATGTTATACTTAATGGATGGATTTTTGGGTTATAATTAGATCAAGATAGCCCCTAAAGATCAACATAAGACCAAATTCACCACTCCATGGGGGAAATTCTACTACCAAGTCATGCCATTTGGTTTGAATAATGTTGGAGCCACATATCAACATGCAATGACTATCTTTTTCCATGACATGATGCATGACATTGTCAAGGACCATGTTGATGATATATGAGTAAAATAAAGAATAAGAGCTGGATATCCTAACATTCTACAAAGAATATTTGAGAGGCTTTGTGAATATAAAGTTTATTTGAATCCTAATAAATGTGTCTTTGGAGTCACATCAATAAAATTTCTAGGGTTCATTGTATCATAATGAGGGATTGAAGTAGACCCTATAAAGGTCAACGCTATTTGGGAATGCCTCTACCAAATAATATTAAACAACTGTGAGGTCTACAAGGAAAGATCCAATCTATACGTAGGTTCATTTTTAAATTAGAAAATAAGTGTCACCCATTTACCCATTTCTTAAAGAAAGGGATAACATTTTAGTTGGATGAAGATTGTCAAATAGTATTTACAAAGCTTAAAACATACCTGGCCAATCCACCAATCTTATGACCTCTAACACAAGGAAAGCCACTACTTCTTTATATATTAGCCATAGAACATGCACTAGGGGCACTTTTGGCTTAGCATGATGATCATGTTAAGGAACACATTGTTTATTATTTAAGCCTAACATTGATAGCCTATGAACATAATTATATGCCTATTGAGAAGGCATGTTTAGCTATGGTGTTTTCCAATTAGAAATTACAACATTATATGCTAAATAACAAAACTATTATTATCACAAAGGTAGATCCTCTCAATTTCCTCTTATCTAAATTACCTCTTCAAGGATGCATGGCTAAATGGATTATGATCCTCAGTGAGTTTGATATTGAGTACAAAAATTAAAAGGCAATCAAAGGACAAGTTATTATTGACCAACTTGTAGAAGATCCTATTAAGGCCACTCAACCTCTCAACTTTGACCTTCTAGATGATTCTATCATGATGATAGCATAAGCTTCACAAGAACCTGATAGTAGATGCTCTATTTTTATGTATCCTTCACATCCTAAAAGTTTGGAGCTGGGATATTGTTGATCACACCTTAGGGGGATCTAATCCCCAAAGCATTCCATATATAATTTCATTGTAAAAACAATATGGCTGAATATGAGGCATTGGTTATAGGGCTCCATCTTATTATACAGTGGGACATTCAAAGCTTAAAGGTCTATGGAGATTCATAGCTAATCATAAATCATACAACTGACCAGTATCAAACAAAGGATAACAAGCTTATTCCTTAAAAATAAATTGTTGATAACCTCAAAACACATTTTAAATCTCTGTAGTTTGAGAAAGCTCCACAAGTCAATAATAGATCTACTGATGCCATGACAACAATGAGTTCCATGATTCAAATACATGAAAGTGTTAAATAGTATCAATTCTTGATTAAAAATATTCTTTAGCCGACACATATTCTATCAGATTCAAAGAGGCTATACATCATTGTTGATCTTAATCCCTCACCTGAGCTACCATGGTACCAAGATTTTTATAACTATCTCCATAGTCATGTATTCCCCATTGACCTTTCCAAAAACCAACCAAAATTATTCCTTCATCACTTAACACATTATATTCTCCATAGAAACATGATTTATCATGAAGGCTATGATGGAATGCTTCTTCATTGTTTATCTTTCAGAGAATCCAAGAAGGCACTAAAAGAGGTTCATAAAGGAATGTGTGGGGCCCATAATAATGGTGTATTCTTAGCAAAAAAAATCCTCAAAGTAGGCTATTATTGGCCCAAAATGGAGACAGATGCTTGTAATTATGTAAAGAAGTGTGTTCATTATTAGTAGCATGGCAATTTGATACATGCACCTTCCTTACCATTACAATCAATCACCACACCATGGCCATTCTCAACATGGGGTCTCAATCTCATTAGGAAAATTAACCCAACATCTTCAGATGGCCATAAGCACATTTTGACTACAATTGAGTACTTTAACAAGTAGATTGAGTCCATTCCTCTCACTTATGTTACCAAGAAACAAATAGCCAAATTAATTCATTACCATATCATCTATCGATATGGCATCCCAACCCATATTATATCTGATAATGGTGGATCCTTTGTGAATGAAGATGTGAAATTTCTTTGTGAAAAATTCAAGATCAAGCATAAGAAATCCACTCCATATAACCCACAAGGAAACATATAAGCTGAGGCATCAAATAAAACCATTTTATCCATCTTAAAGAAGATTTTCAATGATGATGCATGTAATTGGCACTTGCAACACTTTACTACCCTTTAGTATTATAGAACCAATCATTGTACCCCAATTGGAGCTACTCCATACTCCCTTGTTTTTGGAACTAAACCTATCATCCCAGTCGAGATTGAGATCTCATTATTAAGAATATCATTGGAGCACATTGAAGATGATGAAGACTATAGAACCTCACAACTGCAAGAACTAGATCTTCTTGATGGTAAGCATTTGGATACCCTAGAAAACTTGCAAGCCTATCAAAATAGATTGTGGAGAAGCTACAACAAACACATTCTCCCTCGATAATTTGAGATTGGTGACTTAGTTTTGAAAGACAACCAAAAGAACATGAATTTTGAACCCAAAAAGAAAGGTAAGTTTCAGCCTAATTGGTTAGGACCATATATTGTCACAAAAAAATATGGATCAAGAGCATATCGACTAGCTAAACTTAATTATGAAGATCTTTTAGAGCCCATGAACATCATAACCTTAATAGGTTCTACTCATGAACAACTTTGAACCATTATCTACAAGACCCCTAACTTGGGGGCAACTTGTGCTAACGTAATTTTATCCCACCCTTTTATCTTACCTTGAATGCATTTTATACTACCCTAGTCCACTTTTAATGATTCCAAATAGTAACAGATTTGAATTCTTGGCACTCTGAACACATTCTTCATCTCATTCTAGATGGCTCTCTTTGAGAAGAATATTATTTGTTATGTCTAGGGCATGTTATAAGCTTAAACACTTTTTATCCCTTGACAAATTATGATCTTGATTATGTCTCATGAACATTATGAACATCCTTAGTAGTATTTATATAAAGCAATTTAGCTAAGATAGTATTATGTAGCTTCAAACAAGTGAAAAAAAAACATCTTCTCAATTCTAGACCATTGCTACACTATTAAAGATAGGTGAATGCAGATACTTCTTTTTTACTTCAAGTTGCACATTATTCTATATCACATTGACTGTTCTTTATTATTTTATCAAGAATTTTACTCTCACTGATTTGTGAGCATAAGCCATTGTAGTCAGCTTAGCTATCTTTTCGAAACCTCTACTCTCAAGATGTGCATCTCCTTGACTAGATGGTCCCACCTTGTGCATATTTTATCCCAAAAACATTAGAAATATTTTGAAAATAACAAAACATCAAAAAATGATCCACAAAATAACAAAAACATTGTCTCATGTTTTTATACATTTGTACATTCCCATTCCACCATGATACACTCTTGTCATTTTGTTATACATTTGTACATTCCCATTCCACCATGATACACTCTTGCCATTTTGTAAGCACAAAAACACTAGTTCATTTCATCTTGTCCCTTGCACTTGTCATTTTTTCTCATCTCATCAACTTCTTATTTTCTAGACCATTCTCATTTGTTTGTCATATCTTCCATTTCTTCTATAACATTAATCATGCTGGTCTAATCATCATTTTTATTCGATCCCATTTCCTAGGAAAAATACATTTGGCCTAAAGTTCATGTTGGAACATGCATCCATAGAACTATGTAGGTAGTGTCCACTTGTCTTATACATCTAGAGTTAGTTTGACCAACCCCTTCTTTTTCTTCTCTTCCTCTATTTCTTCTATCATTGTTCCTCTTTAATTAGGGAATAGTTGTCATGTCATTATTCTTTGTTATGATGTGGTAGAAAGTAACACCTCTACCACACATGCATGAACCTTTGTCTTTTAACCACACTAACTTGGTTTTTATTTGTGTGTGTTTATTTGAGTTTTCTTGGTGTTTTATTGTGTTTCCTTTTTGTTTTTTTTTGCTTTTTCACCTCTCCTTTTATTACTCCTTATCTCATCTTGGTCTTGTGTTTCCTTGATTGTTTTTGCTTATCTCTTTTGTGTTTCATAACATCTTGATGATTCAAATGGATCTTTATTGTTTATATCTTGATCCTATGCTATTACATTAGTCTTGGACCATTTTTTTATTTGATTGTTGTTTGTGTCTTCTTTTTTTGTTTGATTTTGATTTTCTCTTTTGTGTTCAAAGAATGCCTTGATGATTCATATGGATCTTAATTATTCATATCTTGTTCTCATGTCATTAAGATGTTATTACATTTTTTTTTAAACATTTTGTTCCTACTTAAGATCATATATTTATTTCAAGTTAGGTTCATTTATGTTTATCTTTTTCTTTATCTTTATTTTTTTGTTTAAATGTAAATCACTGTAACTTTGGTTTTGGTCATTGTTTTACCATTATCCTTAGTTATAAGTATTCACATTTGAACTAGCTCAGTGCAATTGGAATATTATGCCATTCTAAGTTATTCATACTTATGATGCCTAATTTATTTTTCTATAGCAAGCATTTTGTGCACAAGTCTCAAAGTCTTAACGTCAACATCAGCTCTGATGAACGATTCTCAAGAACACTTTGTAAAACCTATGCTCATGATATGGAATTAGGCTTCTAGGTAGCATGAATTTCAAGCTTCTTTATCTATGCTTAGATGTGCATCTCTTTACATACATTATAATTCTAATCAAATTCTTGGTCTATTTTCATCATTCCTCATTCCATTCTCTCCCAAACTTGGGTAAACTACATTGGCCTGAAGTTCATGTTGGAACATGAGTCCATGGAACTATGTAGGTAGCACTCAATTTCTATTGAGGTTAGCTCAACTATCTCCATTCTTCTTTTCATGTCTCTCATCACTTTATGCATTCTCATATGTTTGGTTTAATATGGCTTTCTAAGCCATTACACCATCACATGTATGTTTATGATTGCTCACTTTAACCTATCTTTCAGTTATATCCTCTAGCTATTTTTCTTACTAATTTCCCATGTTGGGGCACAAACTCTAAACCATGTTTGAATCAAATCAGCTCTATAGGGTGAAAATCATTATTTATTCTTTATCAATGATCAAAATTTTCCCTATTGGGGCAAAATTGTTTTATCATGATCACATTTGCTCTAATGGAGTACTTCTTATTATCTTCTATTTGGAGACCCTATTCTAGTGGTGCTTCCCTTCTTGAAGCAAACAACTCTCTCTTTTCCTCTAATTCTAAGCTGTCCACGCTCATGCCCACAATGGTAATATTTTAGTGTGTAACTTGTCTTGATATTGATCAATGCCATAAGTGTGCATCTTGTACTCTCAAATTGGGTATGTTTAAAGTGTGTCCCTTACATTTATAGATTATATATTTCCCATTTTCCCCATTTTTAGGGCCTATTATACTCCTAATTATATTTTGATCATTGATGGTAATCACATGTGCAAGCATTAGCTCATCTAGATGTGATCTATTCCATGGGTTAATCTCTCACTTTCTCTCTATTTTTATGAGTCCATCCTTTTCTTCTATCCTAGTATGTCCTCTAGAGGGGGCATCATGGGTCTGTTCTAGTTTCTTCTTGACAACTCTTTTCTTTGAGGAGACATCACTTCACCTGAGTGTCTCATTATGCCTTCTCAAATAGGGGCAAAATTTAGACATCCAATTTCTAACACAATTTGTGTTGAAATTCTAAATCTTACTTGAATTACACTCACATGCACATTTTAGATCAAAATCTATAAAACACCCTAGATGGTTTAAACATGTCACTTACAAGTGCTAGTTTAGGTCAAAGTATCCCTAAATAGGGTAATGCATTTTATGGGCCAACTAACTTTGATCAGATCATTTCGAGTCAAAATGACAAATTCATTATTTAGTGCTTTGGATCACTATTTTATTTTTATTCATTGGTACACATCACATACCTTTTTTTTTTTGGTGTTGACAACATCTTAAATGGAAATACAACTCCAATGAATCAAACATCACCTTTCAATTCCTCTCTAGTCAAATTATGATCCAATAGTATGACTTTCTAACCATTTTGATTAATTGTGCACCAATTTCCAAAGAATTGCACTAAACTTGATTAAACTTAAGCTAATTAATCCAATTTAAGAGCTTAAGTATGAATTCCATAGATATTTTTGAATATCTACATCACTTAGTGACATCATCTATGGGATGGCATTCATCAATCCATAAGTGCATAAAATATCAAGATTATGGTCACCCATGCTTCTTTAATGCTTATTTATCTTAAGGATATTTATGAGTTTAATTCTAAATATTAAGATTATCCATGGCCACACATATCAATCTTAAGATGGAAGGTTATGGTTGATCCTGACCAATCTCAAAAATCTATAAATAGAGAGGCCATGGACATGAATTTTAAGCTTGATTTATACAAAGTTATTATGCAAAATTGTCTCCACAATTCTTTTCAATAGATCATTAAAATTAGTTACAAGCTTCATTGATAGGCTAGTTTAGTTATTTGGAATCATGAGCCTAGATTTTATGGAGTGTTCTTAAGACATTGGAGGATTTTTCCACCTTTGTTGACACATACAAGGATGCTTGATCAAGGGAGAACATGATTTTGAGCCACATGGGTATGGTGAATCCATTTCAAAAGGTAATATGATGTTTGATTTGTTTTTTTCTATCCTTTGTAATTCCCATAGGAATAGATGGGCTTAGTTAGTTAGTTCTTTATGCATTTTTCATGATCTATGGATTAATGTTTGACTAACTTACTTTGTAATCCTCTCTACACTTGTTATAACACTTGATCTAACCTCCATTCTTGGATTCCTTGATCACATCAACTACCTAAGTTTTATTTTGGTATGTATTACAAATATATCTAAATTAAATTCATATTCATAAGATATTTGTGATATATTTATCTTTACTAAAAATATATTTTTTATTATATAATTTTTAATTCATGGCATGAAATTAAAGATGTTGAGTTGATTTTGGGCTAATGTACCACTTATCTTCTTATGATAGAATTTTTTTACAATTGTAGAGTGCATTTAAATGGCACCCTTAACTTGACATTTTAGAAGTGGTAAATTAGTTATTAACTCTTTTATTATAACCTTTAATTGGTACGACCATGTAAATACCCTATTCAAATAGAAACACCAATATTAATTTATTTGTTGAACATATACATTTTTATGCTTGGGAATTTATGAAAGGTTGTAGTATTAATCACTTGATTCAGTGGTATGGATAGCTACTAATTTTTAAAAGTAATTAGAGTTGAATGAAACCCCCTAGCACATGGTTTGTGAGAAGTAGGCATGAAATTACAGCATGTATGATAGGTTATTCTTTCAAGTTATGTATGATGTATTCTTGATGTTTGTATTATCAAATACTAGTGAATTATCGTAAAAGGAAGGTTTATGTAATTCAATTAAATATCATGAATTGTGTCACTTATTGTGAAATTTATTGACTTGAATGATCAATGTTTCACTATGAGTTGTAATCACTTAGGGAGAATCGGGTATCACTATGGTCTCTATAAATTAAATAAGTTCCTATTATGGTAATATTAAACAAATTATTAACTTGAGGAATAGTAATTATTTAATCTCAATTAAATGTTATTTATGAATCCCTAGATTGATTTGTTTACAAATATTAATTACTAAATTATCTAACTATTGTATAAAATGTCTTGTTAAGGGTCTTTAGGTTGTCTTAGTCAGTATTGGACTCATTACAACTAGGCAAAAACATGGGACATTCCCATATCACTCAACATTTTACACTTGACTATGTTGGCATCAATTTACATAAGGCATTGGCCTTATGTGCTCACATGAAGCATAACAGAGAAAGAACTGAGCACCCACATTGGGTTAGTTTTGCCATGACACAAGATATCAATTATGAAACTTGGTCATTTGGAATAAGTCTCTTGGTATATTCCTCAACACAAGTCTTTCATGGACTAGGCTTGGTGATCTATAGGTGCAAGCCCATTTAGGGAACTAGTCCTAGATTCATAAGGGTGCAAACCTTTATTAAAATAATCCTAGCATCATATAGGCATTAGATGGTTCAAGAGGCTACTTTAGATTTAGTTTCTCATACTAGGCTTGCGCTCCTTAGCAAAGGTAGGAACATTTGGCACAACTCTTTACACTTAGGCTATTTATATAATATATGATGACATCATCAATATTATAGGGATGCCATTAATAACCTAGACTAGAAGATTTAAAACAACATTATTAACATGCATGAATTGGAATTACAATAGTATAACTATTCCATTCATTGTGCATTTCACTAACATTACCATAGAAGTATAACCTAGAAACATTATATGATTCACAACAACCATTCTTTGTCATTCATCTTAGTTTAAAAGAACATAGTTCATAACATATATAAAATTGAGTATGTGCTTAATACAAGATACTTAACAACCCAGAGGCTCAAAAGTGATCTTGGGCATATACAAATAGAGCTTGTATGGCATCTAAGCTATTCCTATTTCTAATGATAGTCTTAACAGAGTGTTTTCATTTCTCTAAAGCTTCATTGCATCAATTCATGTCACTATGCTCACTAGTTCAAGATATTTTTATAGCCTACAAAAACACCACTATCCAGGGTGGAATTATGCACATTAGGTGATTAGATGGAGCCTTTGTTGATCATTCTACCAAATCCATCACCTTAAGCTACAATCACCATGTATCATCCAACCTGGAAGATGACCCAATAGTATTGAAAATGGTTAGTCACCTACTAGCTAGCCCAAGGTAAGCATTGATTCCTCTAGTTGGTGCCAAGATACAAAAATAAAAATCATTTAAAATTATTTCCTCCTGTTGAAGTGTTTAACATTCTAACAAAACTCCCATACTTAACAAAATAGGGGCCCGTCATAACCCCATACAAAAAATTTATTCCACCCTTGGACTAGTCTATCAAAGTCTTTAGTGCACAAAACTCGAGCAGGCTCTCCTTAAGATCAATGTTGAATTATTTAAAGACTCTGATAGCTAGCTTGATATCTTAAACATTGATATCTATTTTTATAGAGGCAATGCTAAGTGAAATCACGTCTATCTTTTCTAGTTCTTTTCTGAAGGCCTCTAGATTTGCCTTAGCTTTTATCACTCCCCCATCTAGGATTATTCCTTGATTGTAGGACTTAGTCTGTAAGGCATAAAAGAGGGCTTCTAGGTTCTAAACACATTAATGTTACCCATTATTTGCATGTTCTTTGACTTGATCACAAAGTACACCTATGCCATCAACTTCTCCTTTTCCTCCTTTACATGCTTGAGGTGCACATCTATGACTAATACTTGGTTGGAAAAGCTCAAGAATAAGGCATCATCTATATTTATGCCTTATTAAAGTTTTGTTGACCAATTTCACCCACAGGTGAAATCTCGGTCACCTTCTACACTTGCTTTGCATGGCCAGTTAATTTCGGTTTCCAAGGTCCTTTTCAGGGTCCAACAACATCATTTCAAGCCTTGGCTTGGCCTAGTACATTTGTTTTGAGTTCAACATGTTCAATTCAAGCTTGGTCCAATACAGGGGGTTCATCGGCACTTGGTTCATCCTTCATCAGGTTCATTGACGGGTTTGGTTCAATGTTCATTGTCCTCGGCCAAAGGGGAGTCTAGGTTCATTGCCCTAATGGAGGGCTGGCACAAGAAAGGGAATCGGGTTCGATTCGAAGCATTTCAAAGTCCATTTTGATTTGAAATTGGCTAAGTCCCACAAAAAATTTCAAAGTTTTAAGCAAAGAAGTCGGGTCGCATGGCAAAATATGAAGGGCAATGAAAACAAAACAAAGCCCGCGATCGAAACACAAAACATCAAATAACACGAGCAATTTTCCATGGTCAAAGACCGCGGGGAATTTGTCCATGGACATAGAGTCGTGGAACGGCACACGGAAATATAAAGGGGCTTGGCCAAGTCTGTGAAGAACTTTCAAAACTCTGTGGAAAAAAATGCAGCCAACAGCGAGCGCCAAAATGGCCGCCCACACGGTGAGCGCCAAAATGGCCGCCCATGCAGCGAGTGCCAAAATGGCTGCCCACACAGTGAGTGGCAAACAATCCACGTGAAACTTTTAAGGCCATGAGATCGACAGTCCATGGGTTAGCAAACAAGGTCTGCCAAGCAAATAAAATCTGCAAAACTTTCAAACATAGCAGCCAATAGGGAAAAAAGACACGACAAACAACAGCCTACAAGACCCTTTCAAAAACCCATGGCCAATATTTAGCCGCTCACAACACTAGCAGGAAATCACTGTGAACAATTGTCTACATGAAAAGGCACGCAAAATGAAGAAAGCAAGCCGTTGACCAAAAAAGGACAAAATAGCAAGCATGGTCCCATCAGGATTTTTGACATCAGCTACAGTGTTTCCCATCTTCCCAATGAAGACTCAAGCAGCCACTTGCAAGCAAAAATGCCAATGAGACTCCTCTTGGTTTTTTCCATATAAATTGGTAGACTTGGTCATTTTTAAGGATCTTCTCCAATTTTGTAAACAGCACAGCTCTCCAAATTCTCCACCTGAATCAATAAAATACAATTTTTACCTCTTTCTTGGATGGATACCCTATGTATGTCTTGTGTATTTAATTTGTGTTTAGTCATTTTCTTTTAAATGCTCTCACAGGTTTAAATACCAACGCACCAGTTATTTACAAAGTGTCAGTTTGCAGCTTACTTGTGAAGAGTTCCACTTGGGGTGTAGAAACAAAGGAGGTCACTTATAGTATGCATTCCACAGCATCTTAGTGAGTCCTTATTTCTTGTATTTTTCATCAAAACCTCCCTATCCAGCAACCTGGTCTTTTCTACCAAGTTTTAGTGTATGTATGTTGTTTTATCTAATCCTGAGTGTGGAGGTGGGAAGGTCTTTTCATTTTTGGTGTATCACCTCTTTAGAGTAGGCTGCCTATTTTCCTATGTTTTCTTCTCACTTTTCATTCCCCCCAGTATATCTATATATCTATATTTTGCCCTGCCTAAAACAAACAAGATACATCAGAGGGAACTAGCCCATACCTAGAGACTCTCCTCTCCTGCTTTGCTGCCCCACAGGTGAGAGAGGAGTTTCCATGTTGTGGGGAGAGGGCAGGAACCTATTTTCCTACCACCGGGTGCAATCTCCAGTCGTCAACAGTTTTGGCGCACCTGGTGGGACCACAAGTTTTTAATCAATAAAGTTGCAGGGTTACTTGTTGATCCTGTTACAGCAAAGGAACCACCAATACAGCACCATGCACGTCAATAGTTTTGACACACCTGGTGGGACTATGTTTTTCTATCAATTTCTAATGTAGTAGTATTTTGGGATTGATGCTGGTCCTGCTACAATCATCTCAAAGATTTTTAGCATCTGGCGACTTCGCTGGTAAGAGCTTAGTTCTTTATTTTAAGAACTGTCACTTAAACTTCTATGCCAAAGGTTACAACAAGGTCAGCTTCAAGAGGGATCCCTTTTGTTTTCATTTAACTACCTTTAAACTTTGCTAAAAGGCTCAGGTTTGAAAGAACTCACCCTTATCCATTAGTAAATCCTCCTAGACTTGTTGCTAGGAACACCAACCCAGCTCAGCTATAGTTACAACCCGTTCCAGCCATGGCATTGCCTTTTGCAGCTTTTCGCGGTGAGAGCCCTTTAAACCTCCCACGCTATGATCCAATTCCAGGAATAGCTCTAAAAAATGTGCCTTCTTTTGATGGAGTGGGACCTATTACAGTTGTTGAGCATATCAAGAATATTGCCAACCTTTGCAATATTCATAATATAACAGAAGAAAATATTGCCATTAGACTGCTAGCCTTTTCTTTGAAAGGGAAGGCTCTTGATTGGTACGGCACCTTGCCTTTGAATTCAATACATTCCTGGAATGAATTGGGCACCCATTTAACTGATCATTTTGGGGAAAAAAGTGATGGCCTCTCTCTTGTTGAGCAACTGACGACTATAAAGAGAGCTCCACACGAGTACATGCAAGATTTCAACATGCGGTTTCAAAATACTTGGGATAGGATTCCCATCTTGGTAAGGCTGACTCCCAGCTATGCTTTCTTATACTATTTAAAAGCATTGAACAGTGACATTGCTGTGATGATCCAATCTATGGGAGGACATATACTGCCAGCTGCTTATGACATTGCCATAGCAGCCAAAAATTTATTGGTTCAAGCTAGAAAGATCGCTCCTAGGCCCCACATGCCACTTTTCCCAGAGATGATGCCCCCTATGCAGACCATTGTTCCCACAATTGCTCCCCTACCTACCATTGAGAAGTCAGCTATCATTTTGTCAAATGAACTACATGAGGTAAAAAGCCTATTGCAAAACATGTCAAACGAACTTGTAGCTCTTAAAAGACAACAAGCTCAAAATAACAAGTTGAATCCAGGTTATCAACATTATGGTCAAGGCCTTAAGACCAATTTTCAAGGATATAATCAAGGTCAAGGGCAGCTCATAATAACTAGGCATTTTCAAAATTATAAATCAAGCCCCTCTTCGTCATCTAAAGCCATGGTGCCTATTCAGAACAATCTAGTGCAGGAATAGCCTAGCTGTTCGACCATAGGACATGGTCAAGAGCAAGCTGTCCATACGAATGATATGATGAATTTTCTCCAAAATTTAGAAAACTAGGTTGCTGATCAGTCCTAGTTTTTTGAGTTTCTAGCTCAACCCAACACGAGTAACAATCAAACTCAGCCGGATTCTACTCTGATAAATCATGAAGAAGGTGAGCTCTGTGCAATTAATCATGGGGGTGCTGCAGGCAATCTGGTTGATTGCATTGTAGCCAAAATGAGATTTAAAACAAGATTAGTTGGAGAAGCACAAGCTTCCCTTCAGGCAGCAGAAATGAATACTCCATCATACCCTTTTCAAAGGGCCCCAATTTTTGGTCAACCGTCTGCACCTCCAGCTCCTCAGTCTACAGCTCTAGCTGGGATTAGCCCAAAGGAAAGCATGAAAGGAATCAGCCCCCAAGCTAACATTGTTGATCAAATGAAGAAATTGCAGGTGAGCATTTCTCTATGGGATTCATTGTCTCTTCCAGGACAAAGGGAGGTATTGAAGAAAGAATTGCATGAACTAGATCGACAAGCCATCCCAGTAGACACTAATAACACCCTAATGATGAATGAGTAGCTTTCTGCGTCAGGTCAGGTAAATAAATAAGAAAGGACTCCCCCCTTTTATGTATCTTTGATCATAGGGGATTTCTTAATACATAATTGCATAATCGACAGCAGGGCCAACACTTTAGTAATGCCTAAGTGTATTGCTGATAAGATGGGATTAAAGTATGAAGCAATGAACAAAGGAGTCTTACAACTAGATGGGATGCCTGCAAAGACAGTCAGAATCTTGAAGGGTTTAAGTTTAACATTGTATGCCTGCCTGACATTCTCGATCCCCCATGATATAGTGGTAGCAGACGTTCCTCCATATTTCGCAATCTATTTGTCTAGGGACTTTACGTCTAAGATAGGTGGTTATCTAGCAGTGAATTGGTCATATCTAGTTTTCAGAATCAAGTACGGGACCAAAGTGAAAATCCAATCCGAGCCACTCTACGAGGACCACCTAGAGCCCTATTCACCCAAGGTAGCAAATGTCAGTTACACTATCATTGATCCAGAAGAGTCTCAAACGGACAAATCTTCATCTTTTGCTCTTGAAGGAGTTGCAGATCTACTCTTGGATGAGTGGGGAAGCGATAACTTTGAGCATGATCCTTATAAGTTTATTGAGGAAGTAGACCTTGGCATCTATTTCTTGCATGAAGAAGGCACCATTATGCCCAATATAATGAGGGAAAACAAAGAGGACCTTGGCCTGTGGCAGCTATACTTCAATGGTTCCAGAAGTAAACTAGGCACTGGTGGTGGGGCAATGTTAGTTTCCCCTTGTAAAGAAAGGTACTTTTTATCTTTTCATTTCTAGTTCTCTTGCACATGTAATGTTGCAGAATATGAGTCTTTGATTCATGGACTTGAGTGCGCAAGAAAGAGAGGGATCAGGAAGTTGCAAATCTTGGGGGACAGTTAACTAATTGTGAACCAAATAAGAGGCCTGAACCTGACCAAGAACTCCTTGTTGAAGTCTTACAAGCATAGAGTCTAGGACTTGATGGAGGATTTCCTTGCTCTTAACATTACCTTGATTCCCAGGGAATAGAATAAGCAGGCTGACAGGCTGGCAGTTGTTGGTGCCCAATTTGATGTTTCAAAAGAGATAAGCAGGGATTGTGGTTCGTGCCATTTAAAAGTGGTAGTTCGGCCTTCAATTTTGGACAATGTTATGAATTGGTAGGTCTTCAAAAGTGACCAACAGATAGCTCTCTTCTTGTAGGAAGAAGCTGAGTTCACAGTCCATAATCAAGCGAAATTGTAGCAGTAATACGGAAATTAGATTGTTCAATTGAAGAACAATAAACTCTCTAAGGGTCTAGTCACACTTGAAAGTATTTTCAACAGAGATGACCAACTAAGAAATGACAAAGCATGCATCACTACCAGAGAGGAGAATTATGAAAATTTTGAAATCTTCAAGGACAAGTTGCTAGCACTTGGTAAGGTCTACACGTTTCAAGAAAGGCAAGCTTTCATTTTGCTATGTCAGGAGTTTGCTGATGTCTTTGCCTGGAATTATAGCAACTTGAAAGGCTTCAATCCAAGACTCGCCCAGCACACCATTGAATTAGAGGAAGGTGCAAAACTAGTCAAACAAAAGCAGAGGCCTATTAATCTAATGATCAAACTCCTTATGCAGAAAGAATTGATCAAGTTGATTAAGTCTGGCATTATATTTCTAATCAAACATTCCTCATGGTTGGCAAATTTGGTTCTAGTTAGAAAGAAAAATGGGGAGATCAGATTGTGCATCGACTTCAGAGACCTTAATAAAGTCTCCTTAAAGGATCATTATCCCCTTTCGAACATGGATCAGATCCTCTAAAAGGTAATTGATTCTAAACGTTTTTCCCTCCTGGATGGTTATTTAGGATATAATCAAATTTTGGTGTGAGGCTGCGACCAATACAAAATAGCCTTCACCATTAAATGGGGAACATTTGCCTACTAGAAGATGCCTTTTGGGCTATCAAATGCTGGTGCTACCTTCCAGCAAGCCATGGACATGGCTTTTAGTGGTTTGATAAACAAGAACGTGCTAGTGTACCTTGATGATATAACGGTTTTCTCCAAGGAGGTGGGCCAGCACATGGAACACCTCAGGTAGATTTTTGAGAGGTGCAAAGAATTTGGCATCTCTCTAAATCCAAAGAAATGTGTATTTGCTATTCATGAGGGGAAACTTCTTGGCCACATTGTGTCTAATGAAGGTTTTTCTATTGACCCCGAGAGAGTCCGCTCCATTCTGAAGATGTCCCTACCAAAGCACAAGAAAGGCCTGCAAAGTTTCTTTAGCCAGATAAATTTCATTCGGAGGTTCATTCCAAATTTTACTGAGATAGTTAAACCCCTAACCTCTATGCTGAGGAAAGGTGAAGAATTCAAATGGACAACACCAAGAAAAGACAGCTTTGAAGCCATCAAATAGGCTTTGACCCAGGATCCCACTCTAATCAGACCTGACTTCAATAAAGACCTCAATCTCTATACCTTCAATAATGGAGAAGTAATATCTACTATGCTTACTCAAGCAAATAGTGATGACCTCAAGCAACCACTCACCTTCTTCAGCCAAGGGTTAGAGGACTTTGAAATCAGGTACACCTACATAGAGAAGCAAGTCCTGGTAGTAGTGCACAGCCTGAAGAAATTCAGATATATGTTGTCAAACAATAAGATCCATCTCATGGTTCCACATCCTGGCATCAAGGATTTCTTGACCAATCGAGACTTAAATGAGAAAAGAGTGAGATGGGTCACCAAAGTGATGGAGTATGACATAGACATCAAAATCGCCAAGTTGGTGAGAGGAAGGGGCTTGTGTGAACAACTAGCTATAGATTTGAGACAAAAGGGTGAAGATAGCTTGCTAATCCATGATGTAGCCACTGCAGAAGAACTAGCTGTCATAAGAGATTGGACGTTGGACATGAGGCACTTCCTTCTTACGGGCGAATGTCCACAGGGTCTCGATAAGGCTAGAAGAAGGTATTTTAAACTTTAGTCCCTTCTTTATGTTTTGATTGATAGAGTATTATTTAGGAAGGATCTCGCTAGGGTTTTCCTAAGATGCATTGACCCCAGTCAAGTTGACAAGGTATTGGTTGAGTTTCATGATGGGCCAGCAGGCAGCCATTTTGCCCCTAAGACCATAGCAGCAAAAATAATGAGAGCTGGCTATTTTTGGCCCACTCTTTTCAAGGATACCCATGCCTAGGTAAGAAAGTGCCAGAAGTGTGCACTTTTTGATGGAAAGCAGTGATTGGCTGCAATGCCCCTATAGCCCATTCAAGTTGAACAACCATTCATGCAGTGGGGCCTAGATTTCACAGGG
This sequence comes from Torreya grandis, assembly GCA_037957365.1. Lineage (NCBI taxonomy): Eukaryota > Viridiplantae > Streptophyta > Pinopsida > Cupressales > Taxaceae > Torreya > Torreya grandis. Next base: position 64,195 of record JARHVA010008611.1, on the reverse strand, counting down.
ATGATCAATCCTCCCTCCAGTGCCAAACACAAATGGGTATTGACTGCTATGGATTATTTCACCAGGTGGGTGGAAGCCATTGCTTTGAAAGAAGCAAATGAAATCACAGTCTTGGATTTCTATGAGGACTTAGTGACACATTTTGGGGTCCTGGCCACTATAATTTCAGACAATGCCTTGGCTTTTTTGGGAACCAAAACTAGTGAATGGGCGCTAAGGTATGGTATATACCTCAGCACTTCATCAAATTACTACCTGCAAGGGAATGGGCTAGCTGAGTCTGCTAACAAAAATTTGATCAGAATTATAAAGAGGACCATGGAAGAAAATTAGAGAACCTGGCATGCCAAGTTGAAGATGGCTCTATGGGTCAGTCAGATCACTCTGAAGAGATCAATAAAAAATTCTCCATATATGCTTGTATATGGAAAGGAAGCTAGGCTTCCCATCTCACTTGAACTGCCAGCATTAGATCTTGCCCATCAGCTATAGTTAGAAGAAGGAAGCAGCATGGAGGTCAGATTGTGTGAACTAATGGAGCTCTAGGAGGTGAGGAATCGGGCCATGGTCTCTATGATCAGTCGTCAACAGCAAGTGAAAAGATAGTTTGACAAGAAGTCTTCGTCAAAAAACTTCATTGAAGGAGACATTGTCTTAAAATGGGATGAAGATAGAGCTAAGCCCAAAAAACATGCAAAATTTGATGCCCTCTGGAGCTATCCTTACATGATTACTCAGTGCAAGCAACATAATGCATTCCAGCTCTCCAAGTTGGACGATGAAGAACTATGTATCCCAATTAATGGGATACATCTGAAGCATTGCTACTAATTTTTGGTTCGACTGTACATAGTTTTCCTTTTTTTTTCTATTTTCCCTAAGTGCAGTTTGCACAGTTAGTTGTTTTTTAGCCTGGTGTGTTTCCTTTTACCTATGGGGGTGAAAGTTTTAGGTGTAATTTTGGGATCTCGAAGGCTATTGTGAACTCTCTTCAAAGTTACCATCTGACTCCGTACCCAATGGATATTCAAAGGCAACTGAGTCCTAAGCATAGTAGGCAAGCTTCCCTTGTGAGTTGCCAATTTGTTGACCAACTTTGCCCACAGGCAAAATCTCGGTCACCTTCTACACTTGCTTTGCATGGCTAATTAATTTTAGTTTGCAAGGTCCTTTTCAGGGTCCAACAATGCCATTTCAAGCACTGGCTTGGCCTAGTACATTCATTTCAAGTTTAACATGTTCAATTTAAGCTTGGTCCAATACAGGGGGTTCATCGGCACTTGGTTCATCCTTCATCAAGTTCATTGACGGGTTTGGTTCAACGTTCATTGTCCTCAGCCAAAGGGGAGTCCAAGTTCATTGCCCTAATGGATGGGCGGTGCAAGAAAGGGAATCGGGTTCAGTTCGAAGCATTTCAAAGTCCATTTTGATTTGAAATTGGCTAAGTCTCGCAAAAAATTTCAAAGTTTTAAGCAAAGAAGTTGGGTCGCATGGCAAAATATGAAGGGCAGTGAAAACAAAACAAAGCCCATGGCCAAAACACAAAACATCAAATAGCACAGGCAATTTTCCATGGTCAAAGACCGCAGGGAATTTGTCCACAGACACAGAGCCGCAGAATGGCCTATGGAAATATAAAGGGGCTCGGCCAAGTCTGTAGAGAACTTTCAAAACTCCTAGAAAAAAATGCAGCTAGCAGCGAGTGCTAAAATGGCCGCCCACAGCAACGAGTGCCAAAATGACCGCCCACAGTAGCGAGCACCAAAATGGCCGCCCACAATAGTGAGCACCAAAATGGTTGCCCACATGATGAGCACCAAAATGGTCGCCCATGCGGAGAGCGCCAAAATGGCTGCCCATGCAGTGAGCGGCAAAAAATCCATGCGGAACTTTCAAGGCCATGAGATCGACAGTCTATGGGTTAGCAAACAAGGTCCGCCAAGCAAATAAAATCCATAGAACTTTCAAACATAGCAGCCAATGGGGAAAAAAGACATGGCAAACAACAACCTACAAGACCCTTTCAAAAACTTCCAGCCAATATTTAGCCGCTCACAACACTAACAGGAAATCACCACAAACAACAGTCTGCATGAAAAGGCATTTAAAACGAGGAATGCAAGCCATTGACTAGAAAAGGACAAAATAGCAAGCATGAAGCTGTCAAGATTTTTGATGTTAGATATAATGTTTCCCCTCTTCCCAATGAAGACTCAAGCAGCCACTTGCAAGCAAAAAGGCCAATGAGACTCCTCTTGGTTTTTTCCATATAAATTCGCAGACTTGGTCATTTTTAAGGATCTTCTCCAATTTTGTAAAGAGCACAGCTCTCCAAATTCTCCACCTAAATCAATAAAATACAGTTTTTACCTCTTTCTTGGATGGATACCCTGTGTATGTCCTGTGTGTTTAATTTGTGTTCAGTCATTTTCTTTTAAATGCTCTCACAGGTTTAAATACCAACGCACCAGCTATCTACAAAGTGTCAGTTTGCAACTTACAGGTGAAGAGTTCCACTTGGGGTGCAGAAACAAAGGAGGTCACTTAAAGTATGCATTCCATAGCATCTTGGTGAGTCCCTGTTTCTTGTATTTTTCATTATAACCTCCCTATCATTCTAGCAACCTGGTCTTTTCTACCAAGTTTTAGTGTATGTATGTTGTTTTATCTGATCCCGAGTGTGGAGGTGGGAAGGTCTTTTCATTTTTAGTGTATCGCTTCTTTAGAGTAGGCTATTTATTTTCCTGTATTTTCTTCTCCCTTTTCATTCCCCCCAGTATATCTATATATCTATATTTTGCACTACCTGAAACAAAAAAGATACATAAGAGGGAACTAGCCCATACCTAGAGACTCTCCTCTCCTGCTTCGCCATCCCACAGGCGAGAGAGGAGTTTCCATGTTGTGGGGAGAGGGCAGGAACCTATTTTCCTGCCACCGAGTGCAATCTCCAGTCATCAACAAGTTTCACAAGGAGGTCCTCTACATCTTTGAGCTTAGCATCAAGATTATTTTTTAACCCGGTGTAAGGATCTTCTTCTTCTTGTGCCAACTTTGGTTTCATCTTTTGGAGCATCTGCTCCACTAACACATAGATCTTATCAACCTTGGATAGGTTGGATGTATTGATGGTGACCAAGAGGGAATATTTTATCATCTCTATGTGATTAAATAATTTTTATATCTTGAATTTCATGGCCTATGCTTTATATTTGGTATCCTTTTAGAGTTTCTTCCATTTCTTTGCCTTGCCATCATTGATGCTTTTTTGTGCATGACTTATTTGGCCATCTGAATAAGTGAATTCTTAGACTAGACCAGGTTCATGGTGCAAAGTTTTATGATGAGGTAGTCATGCCCTTCTTCAGGGTCTCTTGCATTTAATATAGCCTTTTGAGGCACCTCAAAGTGAGGCTCATCCATGTAACTATAAAATACAAACACAAATTATTTATGCATCCTGATTATGGCAAATTTGGGGGGCATAAAGTCAAACATATATAAGTCTTAATATATCCACCCCTTTTTCACCTTCTTCCTAATACTTAACTATGCACCTTCTTCATTGACGACGGATAGCTCTATTTTCTCTTCCTCCTCCTCACTAGTGCCATCACTTTCTTCAATGTTTTCCTCTAAGGACCCATCTTGTTCCACAATAGGGTTTTCCTTAGACTTTTAACCTTTGTTTGCTTTTTATTCTTGAGGTTTCTCAATCCTCACCAATAAGTGTATTCCCTTAGTGATAGCTTTACCTTGTTACTTTTTTTATTAGGGTTCCTCTTCAGTATCCTTCTGATTTTCAAAGGCACCAGTATCAACTTCCTTTACTTCAGGCTCCCCTTCACTACTTGGGCATGCCTATTGTATAGATTTATTTGATTTCTTGGCGGGGGTGATAGTTGCCTTCTTTACCTTCTCAATAGCTGGTATCATGCTTATGGAAACCTTATTTATCTTCTTCTCACTCTTGGCATTCTCTTCTTCAACCTCAAGCTTCTCAATATCCACCTGAAATAGGCCCATTTACTTCTAAGCCTTCCTCTTCTTCTTTAGTGCTAGTGCCATCTTAATCTCTTCCTCATTTTGGTGCATTTTATTCCAAAACCTTCTCTTCTCCTCATATATTCATGGAGGTTATGTGGAGTGTTCTTCTTTGTATGAGCTGTTTGTTGGCTTCTCTACTTTTTCAAATGTAGTGGTTGTGCCACTTTGGAGGACTTTCTATATATCTATGGTACTGGGCTCTTCTTCCTCTTTGACCTACATGATGTAGGTCTTTTTTCCTTCTTCTTCCTCTATTTATTCCTCTTTTCCATATGTGAGGGCTTCTTCCACCTCCACTTCCACCAGAATAATTTTAGTGAGCATTATAGATCCCTTAGCCTTCTTATTTTTTTGCTTCTTGTTGGAGGAAGAAATCTATGACATGAAGCTTATGAACTTCTTGGGTGCTAGAGGAGTAGCTTGTTCATCGAAGGTGACCCTCAATATGATGCACTCTTGGATTTTCCTCAAGTGTCTCTCCCTACTTCTTCTATGGAGACTTATATTATGTTATTGGTGTTGGCTTCCCTTATTTACTGCTCTAGAGTGGGAGATCATATTATTTTCCAAGGTTGGTTCCCTTCTTTGGTGGCTTCATCTCATAAAAGAGATTGAAGATGTGCCCTCCTATAATTACCCTCTAGAGAGCATGGAGGTTCATTTGATCATAATCATCCTCTTCATATTTTCTGGCTTTTTCTCCTATGTGCATAAACTGGTGCCTCAATCTTCTCCTTTCTTAGTCTATGACCTTCATTAGGATATACATCTACTATGGATTAGGAATCCTCCTTAGCACCACTATGAAATATTTAGTGGAAAACACATAAGTTATTTTGAGCCAATTGGATTGGTTCTCATCTATGAGCATTAGGCACACTATACAAAAGTATTATATGATGGTGAAGGTCATCGTGCCTAACATGTGTTGAGGGATATCCTATGGGATGCACCATTCAATCTTGAATACCTCTATGTATTATTTGTACCACCCTAGTACTCTTATCTTGTACTTTTGAGAGAAGCTAGGTAGGTAGGTGAATTATTGATACTATAGTGTTGGGGAGTCCTTGTGTCGTGGGAATACCCAAAGGTTATCCTCATCTCCATTAGGCACATCAATCTACTCTATCACTATTAGTATTATCATGTACCCCCACCTAAAGATCTCATGTACTATGTGGCATTCTAGTGCATTCTTCACCATCTATTCATCAATAAATTTTGCAATGTTGAACTTGACCCCTACACCATGTGGTGGGAAATGCATAAGTGGGTCTTGCTTAAATCAGTCCACCATCTATCGGGACATAGTTTGGAGCTCATGAGGCACACCACTACCCTCATGTTGGGGTCCTATGTGTCTTTGATTGGGAATGCAAACCCTACCTTGTAGTATCCCATGATTTTTACAACCCTCTCCACTATTTCATCATCCTCCATCATTTGGTGCATGTCCATCCCTATTCCTAAGAGCATTATGATCCTATTGATGAGGCACATTGATATCTCCATGCACCTCCCTAAAAATTAAAAGTGATCACCATGGATTTATAAGAGGAGGAATTTTACTAATTCTTCTAGCTTTTTAAAACTCAATAGTTTATATAAATAGGTCACATAGGTGGTTGTTAGCTTATCTATAATGGATATGTCAAATAACACTATTCCCACCTTCATCTTTGTTCTTATGTCAACCATCTAGTCCTAGTTGAGATTTTGTGTATTACTCAACATGTGATGGTTATATTCCTTCAACCTACATATATGTGTGAATGATACCAAAGTCTCCTCCATTATGACCTCAAAATTAAATTACATTTCTCTATATGAAATCTTTGCACTTACTTCTAGGTCAACCACTACAATATTAATTCCTTTTACTATCTATAACTTTTTCTTTGTAGTAATTGTTTCTTCTATGGTATGCACCTTTTTGGTGTCCTTCTATGCTTGGGGTGGACTTGAACTTAGTCATTTATTTCCCATTATAAACTAATCATTATTGAAATGTGTTCAGTTGATCTTCCCAAAGCCCTTAATATTTCTTCACACTTCTTCATAGTCATGGGGTTTGCAATTGTGACTTTGGAGCTTAAGCTTCATTCATCACTAATGGTGACCTCAACATCCTATAAAATTCCTACTACCTAGTTCACTTGTAATTATCTCTCCACATACCTCTTTTATAATATAAAATGTAACATAATCTCTTTCAATTTTTAGGCATTCTCATTTGGTGGTTGTGGGTGCTGTTATATTTCACTTTGGTAGCATTTTATAGATATGGCTTTAGTTTTGTGTTCAAGTTTGCACAAGGTTTGTAACCTTCTATAGTCGGTCATTCATTCCATTATAACTGAATTTCATCTACCTTATTAATTTCATGTGAATAATGGCATGGAAACACGTGAATTATTTAAATTCCCTAAACTTGTAAAATCTATGAAAATCCACCACCATGTTCACATTTATTGTCAATATTTGTGCCTCCACCATCACTACATTAAATTTTCCTAATGGTGTATTTGTCAAAGTGACTAGTGATTCAAATGGTCACTTCCAACCTACCATTAGGTGTATGCCAATTTGTCTTGATGATGTTCTTTCTGCATTTCATTCACCTTGGTATGACCTTTTGCCTTTTTATGGCAACTTAGGTGCATTGCTTCACATGCATGTAATCTAGCCTCTTTAGTTCCATCTCCTCTTGGAGATGCACTTATTTTAAGAATGCTTCAATTTATTGTTCAATTTCTCTATACTTTTCATCTCTTACCTTGTCCTATCCTACCCCATATAAATTCCTATGCTAGTCCTCTAGTGCTTCATTCTCTAGGTTTCATGCATACTAGCATCTTATGCACCTTACTTTGCTAACTTGGTACTCACATTTTCCTTTATTTGGTAAAATTTATACACCCAAAAACTTAGGTGTCTAGAATTAGGCACTTAGAAAACAACTATGATCAACTCACCCAATTGGATTTATGTATGTAGGAATTAAAATAGTTCTCCCATGGCCCTGAAATCACCACATTTATTTGACTAACAAAAAAAACACAAAACATTAGAAATTATTTGGCTTGCACCAAATGTTATTCTGGTTAGCAATACATAATTGACTTATGATCGAGAATTTATTATTTGATGGCATAAGCACCATTTTATTGTCTATAAGGCTTCAATTGGTTATCATTGAAATGCCTAGGGAGCATTTTATCCATCAACATACACATATTACATCCATCAGTCTCCAATATGTTATGGATGACATAAGGACCCATCCATCTAATCCACAACTTGCCTAAGTGCTTAAGGTACTTGGAGTCATAGATCAAGACCAATGCTCCTTTAGTAAGTACCTTATGTTTGATATGCTTATCATGCTAGAGCTTTTGGCATACCTTCTCTAATTTATAAATCCATATTGATTAGGCATGTGTCTCATCCAACTACTCTAAGTCTTCCAAGCATGTGTTCAAATACTCTTGGTCATCCAATCAACCAATACACATAATGCTCAATAATAGTACTAGAAACTCCATAGGTAGGACAACCTCTATGCCAAACACCAATTAGACTGGTGTATCCTTGTTCAAGTGCTTGTACACCATGTGATATGCCCACACCATTAATAACACATGATCATCCCAATCGTTACGACTAATATTTCATATCTTTATGAGGCACATTCCTAATATCTTATTAAATGCTTCAATGGTGCCATTCATTTGGGGATGATAAGGTGTTATCTTATGGTGTGCCACAATGTATTCCATCAGTAGAATGTGCATAGTTTCATTGATGAAGTGTATTCCTTGGTATTTATTTAAGCTAAGAGGGCACCCACAGTGACTAATGATGTTCTTCCATATAAAATTTCTCATGGTGGTAGTTGTAAAGTCTTTAGTTGGCACTACCTCAGCCCACTTGGTGAATTAATCTATACTCAACAAAATGTAGCATGCACCTGAGTGCCTTGTAGTAGGAATAATTGGCCCAACAAAGTTAATGGCCCCTTTTTTTAAAAAATAGTTCCTAGGAAAGGATGGGAATGAGAGGAATCTCATCTTAGTGGTTGGGTTTTCATGTGCACTGGTAGATGTCACATGCCTTGGTGTAATACTTTGCATCCTAGAATAGGATATGCCACCATAAGTCTAATTATAGAACTTTGTATGCCATTGTGTTTCCAGTGCAATGGCCTCCTACTATCCCCTCATTGACTCTTACAATATTTATTCCCATTAATGGTGTAGGACACATCAATGTAGTACCTCATTTTAGATCAACTTGTATAGTTCCCCTCTAATAAGCTCAAAGGGGGTAGTGTGCACTACTAAATACTTCTTCTCATTAGTCTTCATAGTCTAGGGCATAGACCTAGATGTTAAAAAAGTGATGATATCTACCAAATATTTGTGAATGTTTTATAATATGTAGATTTGTGCATCTGTTATATCATCTTTAATAGGTAACATCACATTTCTCGATTCGATACAAGATAAGTGGTCTAGGCCAGAGTTCTATTTTACAGGGTTTACTACAACTAAAAACTAGAAATCTTGAAATAGAATTATCTATCTATAGATGTACCCATGTAGGATGGTCTTGTTAACAAGGAACTTAAGTGCCTCATGATCAGTGAATACTATGAATGGGGTCATCAACAATTATTTCCTAAACTTCTACAAGGTGTAGACCATGGTAAGTGCCTCACACATAGTTGCAGTGTAGTTCTACTCTACCTTGGTCAATTTTCTACTTATGAAGGAAATGGGATGATCCATTTTGCCTTCATGTAATTATGTTATAATGACACTAATATTAGAGTTAGATGCATCAACATGGATGTGAAATGGATTCATCTAGTTGGGAAATTATAGTATTGGTATGCTATCTAATTTGAGCTTTGGGATTTCAAAGGAATCTACTTGCATTGTGCACAAATAGAATGGGACATCCTTGGGAAATAACTCTTCTAATGGTGTCTCAATCTTTGCATAATTCCTTACAAACTTTATATAGTATCTACAGTGTCCAAGAAGGCACCATCATATTTATACATTGAAGGGGTCTGGAGTTGAAGGATAATTATAATCTCCATGAGATTAATGAGCATGCCATCTTTGTAGATGATGTGCCTAAGAAAAGTGTCAAATGGCATCATGAAGATGCACTTTATATGGTTAAAATAAATATAAAACTACTTATACCTCTCAAACATTAGGTGTAAATTATCATAATGGTTCTTTACCAACCCATACACAATCCAATCATCTAAGTACACTTGGAAGAACTTGTGAATAAATTCCTTAAAAGTAGTGATAACCACTCAGAAGAATATGATGGACACATTATTGAGTCCAAAGGGCATCATGTTGTATGCAAAAAAAACCCATTCTATTACAAATGTAGTTTTGGGCTTGTCTTCCTCCTCAATCTGGACATGATGGTATCTTGAGAACCCATCAGTGAAAGTATATATTTCATAACCTATGACACCATCTAAGACTTTGTAGATGATTAGAGTTGGAAATGGATCAATTATGCAAGTGACATTAAATAATTTTTAATCATCACAAATCCATATTTGCCCATCCATCTTGATTCTAATGACCATGGGGCTCACCCATTTATATTCTTGCATAGGGTATATGATGCATATAACTAACATACTAGCAATCTTTGTTTTGACCTTGGTACAAGGGTTTAGGTTGATCTTGTAAGGTAATTTTTATAGGTCTTGTATCATTAACTATCTTGATGCTCATCTTCCCAAGGGATGGCTCTATGCCCTTCTTATCTCTATAATTACTAGGGAATAAGTTTTGTGACTCCTTCAAGAGGTCCACAATGTGTTCCAACTCCATATCAAACTAATAGATTCCTAGAATAGCAATATTAGGTTCCACTTCTAAATTAATATCTACCTCTATCATCTTTAGAGGCATGTAGTAGGGTTAATTATTCTCTTTATGCAAATTATTGACTTGCTTACTACCCTCAATTATTTCTATGAGAAGGTGGGTAGGTTCTTCTTCCTCTAGAACATTGTCCTCAACATGGTGCACTAACTTCTTCTTGCCTTCCAAAAGTGTCCAGTTGTGTGCCTTCCACGTTTCATCATCCTTGTCACTAGAGTTAATATTTATGGTTTTCTCTTCAAAAAAATTTAGAAGCACCAACCATTTTTCATCAAACATGTATTTTATGCACTCTTTTATTATCATAGTGTCCCCAAACACTAGCCTTTGCATTACATGTAGGGGCTTGATCAATTCCAAGTTTAGTGAAGAAAAGGAAGTTTGGACAAACCACTCCTTAAGGTCATCTAAATTATTCATCTCATAGTGCATCTCATTAACAATGTGTTATGTTCACACCCACATCTTCAAGGTTCTATAGAAGGTGTGTACCCATAAGTTCCTTAGGGTGTTCTTGAGGTAGATAGTCCATGTTTCTTTGCAAAAGCACATGTGCTCTATAGGATTAGAGTTTCCAAAATAGGTAAACATGTCTAGGTCCTCATTACTCTTATTGAATCTAGTGTACATGGCTAGTTTCACATCTTGCCATGTTCGCAAGCAAGGCCTTTACACTACCCACCAATGAGTAACAATGTTCCTCAATGTATACACTAGTGCACCCATTTTATCTACTTATTTTGGGATGCATGATCTGAGGTCATAGACATAATATTACAATGGATTTATTCCCTCATTTATTGGGAACACTATAAGTTTATCTTTACTCAGACAAAATAATCTCTTCCCCTTCTTGGTACAAGGAACCCATCTTTTTGAAGTGTGATCAATCTAGACCTAGCCTGTCTTTACTAGTTTTGGCACCTTTGATCACACTAAGTGGCACCTTTGACTAGTGATCTCATAAGCTTCTTTGACCCATAAATCATAGGTAACATTAGTGGTGTCTAAGGCTGATTGTCCATCTTCCCAAGAAATCACTCCCTGATCATTAGAGTTGAGAGTTTCAACACCTTATGTTGTGATATTATATATGTGGTTGATCTCATACTCAAGGTCCACACTCTCTACATTGGGGGGTCCTTGGTCAATTAAGAGGGGGATAACTACCCTCTCCTTATCATTTTCAAAGGTCATGTAGTGCATGTCTACACTTTTTGTATAATACCATGTCCTTCCTAGAAGCACTGGATAATTATCTTATTCTACTAACTCGGTCACCTCAAAGTCAACACAAAACTTAATGCCCATGATATCTACAACCACACTCTCTATAATTTTAATCATTTGTACTCAAGTCTTATTATCCATGAAAATTACATGAGGGGAAGGCCTTAAGGCTAGCCTACCCATCTTATCACATGTGTTTTTGGTCAACATATTGACCTCGACACATGTGTCTACGAGGATCTCACATATAGGGAAACCATCAATGGTGGCATTCATAAGGAATTTTTTATTGTACTATGCATTCTATGTATGCCAAACTTCTCATTCCTACTCCATGTGTGGCATAACGACTTTAACTAGCTTTTGCCTTGAATTCTCTAAGAGCACATTTTTCAATAGGCAAACATTCTTTCTAATTTTAGGAGGCACATGATCTATATTAATTCTTGTATCTCAACTTCTTAACTATTATACTTATTTTAAGAGGTAGTATCTTGCACTTGTAAATCTCATTCTAGTTGGAGCTCTCCTTACATGTTTTGAATTACACTCATGGCCTACTAAAATACATCTTTCTAGCATGATGGGTTTGGGTAAGGTGCATCTTTAGGTTCAGGCTACATTATACACTTTGTGCAACTCTTGTCCCCATATTCTAAACATAACTCAAGCATTGGCATAACTGATGGTTAAGTGCTGAATTCATTGTGATTAATCACCTACACCTTAGCTATCTCTAGGTGGGTCAGTCATGCCTTTGGAGTCCACTTCTCCACTTTCATCTAATGTTTGATCATTCTTTCACCCTTGTTTGTGTTAGGCCTACTTCGAATTAAATTTTATATAAGTCAAGTCATTCCTTGACCTTAATTATCCCCTTGATAATACCCACACATTAGATGTGTAGGTCAGTCATGCTGATAGTGTTCTATGTAGCCACACTTATAACATGAGTGGGGTGAGAACCTTCCACCACTATGTCCTCCACCTCACCCTCTAGCACCTCATTTCATACCAAATCCCATATTTTGTTAGCCATGGCCTTTATTTACTTGGTTATCTTAACCTCTAACTATTACAGTGGCCTACCTTGTGCCTCTCTCCATGTTCTCTTACATCTCATCAATCACTTGATAATTAATTATGGTATGAGTGTAGGCATCACACAATCGACAATATATGGTTATGTTAACCTGATTGGTGTATTGTAACAATTGTAAGTTATGGACATCATGTGCCTCTTAGTAGAATTTATAACTTAGAAGTAATGTGTGCACATTCCTTCTAGGGAAGTTGTTCTTATTATGGCCTTTGGCTTTGCAATCAATTCACCATAATCCGCTTTGAGCATCTTATGATGAACTAGCAATAAGATTTTGGATTTGAGAGGCTATGGATATAATATGTGCCTCCATGAATGGGTTGATCCTAGTATTGGTACTTCCTAATACCTCAACTCTAAGCACAACTTCAAGTACTTTGCAAGGGTCTATAAAGGTCTTCATAGAAAGTGTTCTTTGAAATGGCACTAATAAACCTCCAATGAACCATTACACATGATGGGAGGCTATATGTCATAAGGTGTCTTCAAAAAGAGAGTCTTGAACCTTGCATCATATAGGCATAGGCTTTTTTAGAGTCCTTGGGTTATGTCTTTTAGTGATGCTATTGGGTTGAGTCTTGATGATCTATTGTTCAAACTCTAGAATGTCAAATTCCTTAAGGAATGCCTCCTTTAGTGTGTGATATTCTACCATAGCCTAGTTAGGGTCAAATTTCCTATACCAGGTATAGGTGTAATCTAATAAAGTGGTCAAGAATTGGGTTTCCTTACACATTTGATTGGGTTATGCCCTGAGTGCACCAATGTAGTTCACACTTTAGCACATGCTTTGTGGTATTTTTCATGCCATAGTACTCTAGCAAGTGTATGCCCATTTTTTAGTATATTTATTATGGGGTCACAAATTTCATCTAAGGTTATTTTCCCCCTATCATTTTTTTAGGTGGTGGTCCTCTAAAGCCTCCATCTACTAGGTTAGGAATCAACCCTATTGTTACTATTGGAACCATTGATTTTGATGGCATTGTATTACTTGTGATGCTAAACCACTTCTTTGGGTTGTTTTCCACTTTATGCCACTAACATCAACTGAGATGGGATTCTTGCACTCAATGTTTTTTGTAGTGAGTTAGCACCCAATGATATATAATTAGTCTTGCTTAACTCTTTGTATGGAAAAAATTGTTCAATCACAAAATTACACTCCAAGTCTATAAAATGTCCAAAATTTATTTCAACAATAGGGTCAATTATCACTCTTGTTCTTTTTTTAAGTGGGGGATCTAGTACATGAGCTTGCACCATAGGTTTAAAGGGAGTAGACACATCAAGCATATATTCAGTCACCAAATCCTATAGGAACCCAGTGTATTATACACCCATCAACTATTGAGCTTGATCTATCACTTCATTTTTTCTCTCCTCACACTATTGTATTTCAAGAGATCCTTCCCCATGTCCTTCTTTCTCATTACAAGTTATTTTAGAACTTCTAGGCTCCAGATCTTCTATCAATTTGTGCCATATTTTCTTCTAAGTCTATTTCTCATGGTCTTGGGTGTTAATCTGCTCATCCCCTTCTATTGTGCTTCACCTACACATCCCTTTCTCCCCTATACTATGTTAATACACAAAAATGCTTTATCCTTCCATTCCCAAAGTTTCAAAAAGGTAATCCACCATTAGTTTCTTGAGTTCTAGATTGAACTCTTTCACAAATGTGCCTCTAGGTTTGTGCAAAAATTAATAATCTACTTCCTAAGGGCATAAGTATGTTGAAACTATGGACTCAAGCATGCAACATCTTAGCACTCCTTTCCCCCATTTGTCTACTACTCTAGTGTAAGTGGCATCTAGGGTTTTGAGCCTTTCTAAGAACTCATTTTTCAATTCATAGTGTTATCCATAACTCATTATTTTGTGGGTTACATATGCAACCAACCACTGGTACACATGCTTAGGCAATTTACAAAAAAACATCTCATATAGAGCATCATATAGGTTGTTCTAAACCCATTTTCTTAGATTTTGTCCTTTATAGATTGAAAGCTTCAACATAAAGCTATCTTCCACCTATTGCAACTAGTGCTCAATATTTTTTAGGGAGAGTTGGGGCATCATTTTGTTACACCATTGTAATAACAAAATTCAACATGTATCCTAACAACATAACTAAAATGTTTTATAAATATCCTTTTCATGGGGCATGAGTTTGTCTTAGTTAGTCCTAGACTCATTATAATTAGGTGAAAGCATGGGATATTCTTGTAACACTTAACATTTTACACTTGAATGTATCGACATTAATTCACATAAGGCATAGGCCTTCTGTACTCAGCCAAAGCACAATAGATAAAGAACTAGGGCCCATGTTATGCTAGTTGTGCCATGGTACGAGATATCAATTATGTAACTTGGTCATCTGGAAGAAGGCTCTTGGTATATTCCTTGGCATAAGTCTTTCATGGATTAGGCTTGGTGGTCTATAGGCACAAGCTCATTTGGGTAACTAATCCTAGATTCATAAGTGTAAAAGCCTTTGATAAACTAAGCCTAGTGTCATATAGGTGCTAGATGGGTCAAGAGGCTGATTCTAGTTTAGTTATTCATACTAGGCTCATGCTCCTTAGAAAAGGTACACACATTTTGTGCAATTTCTCTCTACACTTAGGGTATTTTTATAAGATATGATGATGTCATCAATATTACAAGGGTTCCATTAATGACCTAGACCAGAATCTTGCAAAAAACATTCTTAACATGCATGAATTATAATTACAACATTATAATTATTTCATTCATTATGCATTTCACTTATATTACCATATAAGTATAACCTAGAAACATTGTGTGATTCACAAACCATTATTTTTCATTCATCAAATTTTATAAGAATAGAGTTTATAACATATATAAAATAGAATACATGTTTAATTCAAGATACTTAACAATACAGAAGCTCATAAGCAAGCTTGGGCATAATACAAATGAAGCCTATATGGCATCCAAGCTATTCCTAGTTCTAATGCTGGTCTTAACAAATAATTTTCATTTCTCCAAAGCTTCATTGCATCAATTTGCATCCCTATGCTCACTGGTTTGAGATATTTTTATATCATATAGGAACATCTCTATCTAGGGTGGAGATGCATATGTTGGATGCTAATATGAAGCCTTTTTTGATCATTATGCCAGCTCCATCACCTTGCACCCTTTACACAATGATCACCACATATCGCCCAACCTATAAGATGCCCCAATATTTTTGGAAATGGTTAGCCTCCTAATAGCTAGTGAAAGGTAACAATTGACTCCTCTAGCTAGTGACGAGATGCTAAAATAGAAATCATTAAAAATGATTGCCTCACATTGAAGTGTTTGTCATGTTGGCACGACTCCTATACTTAACAAAATAGGGTCCCAACACTAACCATTTCAAATGAAAGTATAGATGCAAAATTTGAATACATACTTGGAAGAAGCTAAAAATATAAAATATATATTCAATATTATAATTAAGTTTAATTACAATTGTTGTTTTTAGGCTCAATCCCTTAGATTAAAATATTTACAAAATATAAATAAAATTCCAAGTGTAAATATCATTGTTTGTGAGACACTTGGGTATCTCTCTAATTTTCCTACATGGAATACATTTTTCTTCCCTAAAATTCCACTTGGATATCAATTGTGTTGTCTTTCAATATACCTAACTTCATAAGATCATGTGCTACACTATTAATATTATCAATATTTTGTCATTATTCTCTAGAAACATCTCCTACCAAAATCAAGGTGAAGTTTACTTCAAGGTTCTATTTAAACAAAATGTCAGGATCAAAGTCATGCTCCCTAACTATTTTCTTCAAAGTATTTTTTTTCTTATTCATTATTGTAAGTTTTTCCTTAAGTGAAATGGTCATTTTTAAAATTTTGTGTGCATTTTTCAAATATACATTTGATTCATCAAATTTGTATATTTTGATTGTAAATTAACAAAGAATATTAATTATTAAATAATTATAAAGCAAAATTTAAAAAAATAAATAAGTGTAAAACTTAACATGGATTTTTATTTTTATACATCTATAATTGCAACATGACTTTTATTTTTCACCCATTTATTGTAATATGCTTGGGCTTCTACATTTAAATTTTCAAGCCTATTTAACAATATATCTAAAACCTTATTGTTAATGATATTAGTAATAGTAATAGATATAGTAACAACCTAGTTAAATAAAATGTATACACATAATATTTTCAAACTTTATGAATTACTTATGCTTTCTCTCTTTCAAGAACCTGTCAAATCTCAATCTCTCTGAGTTGACGCCTTAAGGGATACACTAGGAAAGAGGTGGGTAGACCATTGGTGCTTTTCAATATTGTTGTACCTATACTACCACTTGATATCTACATAACCATCTCCTAAAAACACTATCCTAAACTTTGCCTCCTCTTTTGCACCCTCCTCTAGTCATTTTATGATTTCATTAATGCCTTCCTAAGCCTAAAATCCTTTCCAATGGTTTATGTCACACTATTATCCACATCAACCCTTTAATATAACTGATGAAACTTATTTAGGGTTTAGGTTGGCCCTTCTCTGACCTAAACGAAGACCTAATTTATTTTTATTTATAATGATACATAGTTGATTGGGCAAACCCTCTCGGTTAAAGCTATGGAAAGGTTTAGGGTTAGATTTAACTATATATACACATCCATTCATCATTTAAAAGATAAGAGAATAATAAGACGAATATATTATAATTTTTCTTATCCACTATTCTACTTAAAGAGCAGAACTTAGGGTTTCAATACTTTCTTTGGAGATATGGATCTTGTCTTATGGAAAAGTATTTTAGATGCATAAAGAGGTCATTTGGCCTAGATATGGCTTATCCTTATTATCCTTACATACCACAACAACCTCTTTTGAAGCACCTTGTCCAAGGGAAATATTGAGGTTTGGTGGGTTCATAGTCAAAGGTAAGTATTCCTAACTTTGTTCTTCCTTTATAAGAGTACATAGATTTGCATTTGTACTTCCCTCCCATGCATCAATATTTCATATACATTAATGTGAGTATATATCTTATATGCATTTTACTTTTTATATTTATTACTACCACTTTGTGGCATAAGCTTTGGTGATCACTAGATTAGATTTTGCTTTACTTATCATTTACTTTGTGAATATGAGAACATAGGACCTAGTTAGGGTTATTGCATGGTTTTGCTTGACAAGAGGCTTTGGAACCCTCTATAATTATGTTATTGTAGTAAGAAATACCTTGGTTAGGTATAGTAGATCCATTTTGGTCATGACCCTAAATATATAATATATCAACAATCATAAGTGTAAGTAAGATTTATCTTCTCAAAGCTAGGATTGATTCATAGATTAGTTGTATTTACCTTTGAATACATTCTAGTGAACTTGGCATGAATCAAACCCTTGTATATTTTATTTTACACCATCATTTTTATTATCAAATTATATTTTTATATATTTACAATTCTATATTAAACTAGTTGGTATAGTTTTAACTTTTTGTGCCCAATTTTAACACACATTCACTCCAAAATGACTTTGTTTTGTCTATATAGGTCTCTAATAAATATAGGTTATTAGATCAATCAGTTCAACACAATATTCTTCTTTAATTATAAATTTGCATACATAGTCAATCCAATAAAATATGTCTGCTATTTTCTTCTCTCAATATACAGGTCTATAAACATATTCAAACCTATTAACTCTATTTTCCATTTCTTCTTCAACATATGTGGTTTTGTAAACTTGGTTGAACTAGTTGACTTGGTTAGAAAAAAATTAAAATAGCACTTAAACATTATAACATAAAAAATTTCAATCTAAAACATATTAAATCTCATCAAGGTCCTTTCATTTCTCTCTCTCTATCATTTTAGTTATTCTTTCAATACTATTTTTCACAAGTTTGCAGTCTATAAAACTATCACCCTAAAAAAACTAGGTTGACGTATTTGACATAGTTTTAGTGTCTACATTCCATCTAGAAGACATAGTCAACATTTTTGAATGTGTTCTTATAGATCTTGATTTTGTAGAATGGTAGCGACCCAATTGAATATGTTCTATACTATTTGCATATAGCATCCTCTGAACTGACTCTATACTATTCTCAATCAAGGAATTAACCTAAATTTGTTAGTAATTAATTCACCTTTCCTTTATAGTTGTTACCATGCTTAGAGTAACTCACATAGCTTAAATAAATTATTTTTCAAATTACCTTTTTAGTTACAATGTTTTTCTCTTTTTCACACACTACCAAATCAATTTTTATTCAAAAAGCAATAAACATTTGTCTTCCCAAAGCCTAACTTATTGGATTTCATCACCAAGGGGGAAGTCAACTTTGTTTTCTAGCCAAGTATAGATACGTGGTTGATGGTATATATTATAAAAGCACTTGATACCTTTATCACTGTAAGATTGTGAAGTGAGGGGGTAGGATCCAATACTAAGCTAGTATTAATGCCAATATAGATCCCTTTCAACCTAAACATCTTGAACCATCCCTAGATTGACTTTTAATTCCCTATTTAAACCAAATTCCCTATCACATTAAAATTAAAACTTTATTATAAATTAATAACACTTAAGATGACCAATTAGTTCACATTTTATTTTATTTTATTGATCTCTCTTTGATCATTGTATGTTGTATTACAAAACTTATATTGGCTAACATTGGTGTAAGGTTTGTGATGTGTGTTCCAATTGGGTCAGTCACCTTGACCCAATTACTTGTGTTCTTAATTTCATTTTGCTTCAAAATTATCTTATAAAATTTTTCACTATTTTATAACACTATCATTCTAGTTCATACAGTCTCTTACAAAATATTTAACCTTCCTACCTATAATATATAATCAAATTATTTGAATATGTATCTTTCTCTTCCTATTCAATCACATATTTAGTAGTACATAGTCAAATTGAATGATTATGTGTCCTTGTCTTCCTACTTTTTTCCTTGATTTATAAAACACAATCAACTAGTTACATTGTGTATCTTTATTTCTATTTTTTTGCGTCCCACATTTAGCCTCATTTTATCATCATGAACTTATTGTTTAAGGACAAAATAGAGTTAAATCTAATAGACATGATGAGATTTACCAATCCTAATAGGTTTATCAAAAAGTATCTTATTGGTTCCACTTTAGATGAAATCAATGTGCATGTGGCCACTCAAACTACCAACTATAGGACTCATACTCATTCATCATTATTTCATCATCCTCTTTTCTTGTTAGAAAATCATCTAGAATTAGAGTATACACTTGAAATTATCTTCTTCGTTAACAAGTTTCCCCAAAATAGAGGAAAATACCCTTCAAATATTTAAAATATCATGATAAGTGATCAAGTATAAGAACCCCATTCACCCTCCTTTATATTATCTCATGTATTTTTGAGTGACACCTTCTTTGCACCTTTCCCTTCTATTTTGAATCCTTCTCATACTATGACCTCTTCTTCTTTGATATCTTCAACCTCCATGCTAAGTATCTCCACTAACATGGTAGGTTATGCCTTTATTGGGCCTTTTTCAATGTCTCTCCTCTTCAACCAGGCCACTAGTACATCATTTTCCACCAATGCTAGTCATGATACTAGTGTTTTATTTTCTTCTGATGCCAATATTTACACTAGTGCATTTTTTTCAACACATGACAATCATTATACTAGTGTTTCCTATTCTACCAATGCTTCTCACACCACTAATGTCATGCATGCCATTTCTCATAGTACAACCCAAGCCACTAATAACAATGTTGATGCTTTGTATACTGCATAAAATAGTTAAAATACTACTCAAACCCATTAACTATTATTTTAAACTCTTATTCAAATGAATGCTTTTCAAACTAATAATGCCAACCAAATTATGAAAATTCAAAATCATCTTATTCACCTTCAAAATCTACCTCAATAGGTTCCATGGGGAGTGCACAATTAAAATTCCCCCCACACCCCCCCCCCCCCCCCTTAGGGATTCCCATGGAAACCTCATTCATCAACCACCCCTTGTTAAAAAATAATCAAACATCTTAAAAATAAAAATACTGACATAGGAGGTATCACACTTATCATTAGTTACAATAGGTCAACTGATCCTACCTTACATTTAGAAAAATTTGGTAATATATACAAAGATTGGGTCAAATTAAACACTTTTGTTACTGCTAAGATATTAAATAAAACATTCTCTAGAGATACTTTAGTTTGGTACAATCAACTTAAATCCCATTCCATCACTAGTTTGGAATATCTATTTAATTCCCTAGTATAAGAGTTTCAAACTAGTGACTTCCTTGAGAATACCTAGGCTCACTTTAATAATTGTAAGGAACTTGAATCTAAAACCACACAAGATTACATCAAATAATGGAAGACCATGTCTAATAAGTGTGAGCATAACATGGTGGATGATAACTTCTTTTATTTATTCACTAATTCTCTTTATCCCAAATTGTAACATCAAGTTAGGACTCTCTCCAAGAACTTTGGAATAAGCCTTCAACTAATACAAAAGCTAAGATTTTATTATGCACTAATTTGAACCATCCCAACCTCTTATGGGCACTCGCATGATCATTAAAAATAAAAATTATCATGCTACCAATGATGGTGTCACTGATTCTTATGATACCATTCATAATATTCAAGACATCTCTCCCAATAACATTATGGAGCACGTTCCCCTTATAAACAACACCCCTAATCCTCAATTTTCTCAAACAAACAACATTAATATTCATAATTCATTATCCTTCGTTGAGATTCAAAAGAAACTACCAAGGCCTCTACCATAAGAGTTTGACTCTACTCATCCTATGAAATTATGATATGGTCTAAACAAATTTTGTTTATTTCAGACAAGTTGGGGCCACTCTCATGATACTTGTAGACAATTACATAATTTAGCTATGTATTTTCTTCTTGGCTCAAACTTTGATCAAGATTAACTCATTTGTAAATTCCAATAATCTTATGATATATCCTTTAAAGCTCACAAAACACAAAATAAAAATACCAATGCTCATATTTTCATATATAAAGATCCTCTTCCTAATCATAAATATACCAATGATAAGGCTAATCCTTCCACAAATAATGTTGAAAGTCTTATAAACCAAACTCTTAAAGAGAATGTGGTAAATATGACTAATATGTGAAGGATAGTTGATTTCATTTATTATAATCTAACACACATGCACCAAACCTCCCAAACATTTTTTTTAATCCAAGATTCTTCCCCATCTCATCTAACATAATTGGGTCAAGAGTACCTTATCTCTTTCTAAGAACCACTTCGAACACCTCAATTAGATAATACCTCTCATACTATTTCTACAACTACCCCAACATATACACCCATTGACAATATTTTTTAACCTTCTAATAACATTACTTTGGATCAATCACAAGAACCACCTAAATCAAATATGCCATCATCTAAAGATAGTCAACCCATTTGACCTCAAAATAATCCAACTACATCTTATAAATGCAAGTTTGAATCCACTTCTAATCCTCTTTCCTAGGATCTCCTCCAACATTACACACCTCTATCTAGTAGTCACCCCATGGGTCATGATGAATGGGACCCCATCATGGAAATTACTAATTTTCCATCTCAAATACCCTTTATTAAACTCATAAGAACCTCCCCTCATCATAGTAACTATATAATGTAATTATTATTTGAAATTAACATCCCTCATCCTCCCTAGTAGGACATGAAGCTATCTTATCTAGGTCTGAAGATAATATTTGAAAATAATGTGAAGATATGTCTATACATGTTGATGAAATAATGGAAACTTATCTTTCCCTAAAATTTCCTATTGCTTCTATAATCCAGATGAGATTTTGCTTCACGTAGATGATCCTCCACTATTTATCAGCATTTAAATTAGTGATATCTAAATAAAACATGGTTTGATTAATGAGGGTTTAGGTACTTATGTAACCTCCCTCAATTTCATTTAAAATTCCAACCCTTAAACTCTTTATTAGTGTCCCATTTTGATAATCTCAATGTTTCACTTTTTCTTTCACCTCTACTTGAGGTTATCATAGTCACCCCAAACTCATTAGGAGCATACCATCTAACCTCTTATATTATGATGATGATGATGATCCAGATAAAATAAACCTCATAATCAAAAATTTAGATTTATCCCCTCCTATCATCTCCCATCTTTTATCATCCTTAAAGCTACATTCATATTATCTACCTATCAATGATATACCCATGGTCTTAATCAAAACTCAACATTCTAATCATCATGCCACTTTCGATGAAAATATCATACCTAAATGCACCATTAACCTTCATACACCCAATAATGATGATGGTTTTACTTTAGATGATATCTTTCTAGCAAGAATTATCCGAGATAGAGATGTCGAGATTATTCACTATTATTCTTCTTTGCTTTAATCTTTTTGTTCATCTTATCATATTCATTCTTGTACACTTCCTAATTCTTGTATTATTCTTATTTTTTGAAGGGCGTGGATGGAGAACTCACATAATACACCTCTAATTTTTATATATCCACTTAGGAACATTTTCATGGATCATGTTATGACAAGTCCTTAATGTTTTGCTAGATATTTGGATTCTTATAACTTGCTTCCCCTAGAGATTCTTGATATCATCCTTAATCCCTCTATACATCTTAATCTCCCTTAGAGAAGCCTAGTCTAGTTCTTACTCACTCCCTACATTTAGTTAAACCTCATCCTATATCTAATTCTTCTTCTCCTTCAAACAAGCCTAAGCTAGTCTCTCCACCAGCTTTGCATCCCCTTGGTTATGGCCTTCTTCCTTTGCCTTAGCTTGATCCATTACCTACCTTATGGGTTGATCAAATTTATTTTGATATTCATTGAGTTTTTGGTAATTGTATGAGATATTTCTAGTTATACCAGCCTTCCCCATATTTTACTTCTACTCTTTCCATTAGTAGATCTAAAAAGTCTACTAACAAACATATGTGTTGCTTCCATAGCATAGATAATCATTCTTCCACCCATTATCATAATATTTGACAATATATTGCCACATTTTATCCTACCCTTCCTTGACCAAAATATAGGGCTATACCTCGTCTCAAGTTATTACCTAAGTAGATTCCAAATTATCAAGAGGTATATTGTCTTTGGCTCTAGTGTGGGACCCATCATACCAATAATTCTTGTATCCTCTAGAAGCATCTTCATGATCACCTTATGACCATTCCTACACCCATTTTTCCTCTTCCCACAAGTCATCTATGTAATAAGGCTCCTCCTTCTTCACCTATGGCTCCTTCTTCCCTAGTGGATCTTGCATCTTCTACCCCACCCATGGTTCCTCCTCCACCAGTGGTTCCACCTCCTTGTCTCATAGATACCATTCCCATTCTAGAATTTATTCCCCTTCATGAGTATTCTATGCATGACAACCCTCATGACTATGATCCTTCAGCTATACCTACATTTTTTATTGAGGAGATTTGATAAGAAGTATTTTCATAGCTTTCCCTAAAGATAGGAGACTTTTGTTGTAGTTGGGGTCCAACTTCATAGATATATCAGATGTTATGGATAATATGTGTAGATATATTTATCAGTATTTATGAACACAACATGGTGTTCCTTAACTTTATTCTTCATTATGATTTTAGATTAGACTTGTGATCCACTTTTATAAATCATATATTATTTGACTGTGTTAAATTTTGCTTCACTTATCTACGTCACATGGATATTTATATTATGCATTATGTGTTGTATATGGTTTCATGCTCTTTTATCTTTTTTATGATTTATTCTCTCTCTTTACATGATTACATGCTTATATTATCAGTTCATTTATTTTCATGGATGTCTTTGTCTCTTCTCATTTTTGTTTTCTACCTTATCTCAACAACATGAATAATTATTATTGTGAATTGGCTATAAAAACCTTATTCCCCCTAGTAATCCTTATTTACCATGTGCTCAGTTAGCAAACATTATTATCGATCCACTTTAGATCTCCCTTTCTTGCCTTCTCTTCCTTTCATAGACTAAGCATAGATATGGTTGAAACTTGAGATAACATATTGGTTCATAGGTAAGCCTAAGTTTTAGTCAATAATGTCTTTGGATACTTAGCTTCCTTTATCCCAAGTCTAAAACTCATTTATGTGTATCACTTATATAACTCATGTTGGTTATTTAAAATACATATGGAGAAAGAATCATAAAATCCATAAAATATAAAATCCAAATCATTTAAACAAAAGGTAATGATAAAAAAAGACAACACCTACAAATTCCAAAAGTTAAATAACACTAAAAAACATTATTCATAACACATCTCATTTTATAATCAAATCTAAAACTCCAAAATTGGACTCTTGATATATTGAAGATCTATTGGGTGCATTAGTCTAGTAGATTAGGAAAGGAGAACAAAAAAAATCTTTTAGTGTTACCTACATTTTCATACAAGTACCCAATCATCATAGTAGATCGATGTCTCTGTAAGATGTCCTAAGGAATGAGAAACAAGTTGTGGGAAGGTAGGTCCATTTTAATTTTCTTGTTCATCTAACCAAAATTAATTGATCTTAGTATCTCACTTATTTTCCTATACAACTTTGTGTTTATTGTGAATGGGTATCCATTGTATTTTGATGGTCACTAGCCACTTAGTGTCTTTATTATTTACTTAGTGTGCCTTGTGTTTCCTAAGGTATTCTAATAGATTCCTATGTTATGATATTTACATTCCCTCTTCCATTTACAACATTCCTAATATTTCTCCTTGAGAAATATTATTTTATCAACTTATCATTCCCCCTAGAGTTTCCATTTATGAGTTGCATTGTAAGACCGTGGGTAAGAGCATGCCTTCCTCACAAATTACCACATTATAAATATCTTTTTTTTAAATAAATTTTCATAGTCTTTTCCACCTCATTCATTTTCCTTTTGTGAGTTGTAGCGTAAGACCATGGATAGGACTAGGCCTTCCTCACAAAATATTCCAATAACCAAGTCACAATGAAATTACATGTGTCAAATTTGAGATAAGTAGTGATCAATTATGAGTTACATATCATTGACATAATTCATAGCTTGATTTAGTATGTTTTATGCTTAGTTAATTAATCTTTCACTTTTATCTTTTGATTTTTTGATTGCATGTATACTTACAACCATTTTCTTAAATTTTTCATACTTCCCAGCTTGAATTAGTGTGATTAATTTAATTTCATTTTTCAATGTTATCTTCTCTTTTATACTTCCCAATATGATTTATTATGATTAATTGACTTAATTGTTATCTTTATACCATAGGGTTTTTCATGTGCCTTCCATTTTATTACATTATTTTCATACTTCCCAATGTGATATAGTGTGCTTTTATCTTGTTTTAATTTGGTGCAATTATTTTACATGGTTTAAAAAAAAATTGTTATGCTTTACCATATTTGGTTTATTATATATATTCATATTTTGTTATTACACATTTTCCATCATGATATAGTGTGTAGTGCATTTTTTTATTACTTATATTTTTCCAAGTCATTTTCACATTTTTATTTTTAACCATGTATGTGTATCACATAAAGATAGAAAATAAAACACTCAACATATATTTCCCATAACATATACAAAAAAAGATAAATGCATGTGCTAGAAAGAAATATATCCATGCATCAACATCCACATCCAAGTAAAACTCATGAGATCAATACAACTATCAAAATAAATTTGTGTGTGTGTGTGTGTGTGTGTGTGTGTGTGTGTGTGTGTGTGTGTGTGTGTGTGTGTGTGTGTGTGTGTGTGTGTGTGTGTGTGTGTGTGTGTGTGTGTGTCATCACACATTTTATATAAAATACAAAATACAACCACTCCATCTCTAAGGTTGGGATATATCATGCATATGATTTTGTCTAGCCATGCTTCCCAGAGATGTCTAGGACTAGCCCCTCTAAATGGTATGCTTTAATGAGGTAATTTAGGATCTCAAACATGTTACTTGTCCTTTTCGATTGGTTACTTGGGCCTACACCTATCCAAGTTGAATAATAGTATCCATATGTGTTTCTCTCTCCTATGACAAGGTCTATCAAGCTTATGCCTATCCATCTCCCACCCTTATTTGTCATTTTATTCCATCCCTACATGCCTGAAGCTACCTCACACTCTCCTTCACTAGTATAAACTAACCCACTTAGGTTGGGGTAGATAGAACCATGGTAACATCCATAGTGGTGGGGTCATATGATGCCATCACCTTATCCAAATTTTCATGATGTGCAACCATAATTAGGGCTCCCCATCTGGCCTCCTCTACCACCAGATCTATAAAATAAAAAACTAGATAGGCATTAGATCATATATATATATATATATATATATATATATATATATATATATATATATATATATATATATATATATATATATATATATATCAAAACCATCTATCTACCATAATAACAATGTAACCAATGTCATACATAAAAACTTAATTTAAAATTAAAACATTTCTCAAAAACTATTATCTCCCCATCTTCTCACTCATTGAGCATAGTCTCTCCATCTATTCATGTATTGATCATCTCCTCTATGGGTTGCCTCTACACCATTGCAAATCCAAGAATCACCACTCAATCACATCATGATCCTCTCTTTAGAGGTGCCTATTTGGACCAACTATGTCTTGAAGTAGCTATTGGGCCCTCTTATGTTATATCCCTTGTGATTATTCTCACTGATAGTGCCTCCATCTCTAGTCAGGCTATGGTGTTACTGATCATTATACTATTGTTCTTGTTATGTGCCTACATCCACATCCATGGAATATCCCCCTACTAGCTCCACTTCTAATTCCTATTATGCTTAACTAGTCCATGGTTTAGCATGAAAATCCCTAATCACTTGTGTCTCTATAGATACCCATCTTCCTCCCCTCCTACTTATCTCTCTAGCATGCCATGCCCAATAAGTAGGCACTACTAGAGGGTCCATCAGGTATGGGAGTATAAATTGACTTGACAAGAATTTCACTATATGTGGCTCTACCCATGAAGTGTAGTGGCCCATGATCTACACCCATGCCAACCATGTAGTAATGGTTGCCCAACTAGGCCATACAATATCAATGTGTATGTATGACTACCACACAATCTCTCCTCATATGAGAGTATGTAAATATAACATGTGGGGAATGATCAACACTACATGGTTCTTCCTCAACCTCATGACCCAAGGCAACATATCATCAACCATATGGGGAAACCCAGTTAGTTGATACATGAGGAACCTCTCATATATCCAATCACTCAACAAAATAATAGGCCCCATGGCTTTATTCCCTATGGATAACATCCCATGAATATCATGCATGAGCTAAACCTAGATGGTATCCCCAAAACTATAGTGGTCCCTGATCTAGTATCAAATCACACAAGGCTATCATATACAATGGTAAGTTGTCATATGACTTGTGACACAACACTCATGTTGTCACAAGTCTTATCACTACCTTCTAGATGTCTAGAATGGTTAAAATTTAAAAATAAAATAAAATAACCCTCAATCTAGGGTATATCTTATCTGAGTATGTCTCTTACTAGGATATTTCATGTCTCTCATCTAGATCCTCTATTGTTTTAGTGATCACAAACATCCTATTTATAGGAAGTCTAAGTGATGCATGGACATCCTCTAAAGTAATCCACACCTCAATGGTATCCCCATCCACCACCTATCAAAAAACATTGGTCAACCATTCCCATGCTTCAAGAAACATCAAAATGATATCAACACTTAATGGGATCTACCTCATGTCCATGATGCATACAAAACCCAACGCAACTAGTCAAGCTCTATCCACATCACTCAAATGATCTAGTAAATCTAGTAGCCATGATGCATCTATTAGGAACCAATATATCTAGTGTCTCTATAAAATATCAAAAAATAAAGGATGTATCATATCTCCATGCCATAAACAATCCACATACATTTTTAAAAATTCAAAAATTAACTACTTACTCAACTAATTTGATTTAGTTTCCTGTATTTTTTTAATTTTTATATACCATCAGCCCTTTTAATATTAAATCATCCATGTACCATTTTTTGATACTAAATTAATCTTTATCATTTCTAGTTATATCAACCTATTTTATACTAATTTTTCCCTCCTTTAACTTTAGCACACTAATTTGGACCTGCCATACACATTCAACCCCTTTTTTAGACTATATCAACCCTTTTTCATCAACTAAGTCAGCCTTCTAGTACAAAGTCAACCTTCTCCTCATTACAAACTATGTCAGTCCATTGTTATGTAGTTGGCCACCCCTTAAAGTACTAAATTAGACCATAAATACATAGTTTTCCCCTTGATTTTTTCTCACCTTATAGACTAAGTCAACCAAGTTGACTATGTTCCTTCATAGTAGTGATATTTTGACCATTTACCATAAATGTCTTAGGCATTTATTGTTCTAACTTATTCCTACCTAGTATCCTGTTCTACCCCTAGTCTACCTAAAAATTTATTGGGGTCAATTTTAGTTTCTATATTTTGCCTACTAATTTATTTTATATATCTATCTCAATTTTAATTAAAAATACTTAAATTTTTGAAACTCATAATTACTTACTTGTGTTGCACTTGATACGAATGCCATGCATCCTCCCCATGTCAACTATCATCTCCTCACCATGATGGCTCTCTAGTCTCAAATTAGATCTCTCAAATATCTATTTTCTCAAAATAGTAAAAATAATAAATGAATTATTTTTCACCCTATTTATATTTACTATTCAAAATTATTTACATATCAAATAGTTACCACTAGATTCTATATTTTGAACATATATTTATTTCTATTAGATATTTTTAAGAACCATAAAATGTTTTGAAATCTTGGCATCGTAGATAATTATTTCACATGATACATGTATATTTTTCAAAAATTTCAAGTTTTCCTTCTTTTTCACTAATTTCTACAGGTTCACCTAATGTTCCCTACATTGAACACCTTCACATATCTTGCATATTATTATCTATATACAACACTAAGGTAAGTAAAGGTATGTATTTTTAAATTCAATCCTATCATTTATTTTACTTTATTCTTAATACAACTTATTTAGCTTCAATGCTATGTGTTTCTATGTTCTTTTATCGAAGCACCATCCTGTGTTGTACCTAAGTGACATGTGATGAGGTTTAAGTGGGGCATATGTATACACATAATATTTCCAAACTTCATCAAGTATTAATGATTTCTCTCTTATGGGAA
Organism: Torreya grandis; assembly: GCA_037957365.1. Classification (NCBI taxonomy): domain Eukaryota; kingdom Viridiplantae; phylum Streptophyta; class Pinopsida; order Cupressales; family Taxaceae; genus Torreya; species Torreya grandis. The sequence goes on along the minus strand of JARHVA010008611.1, from coordinate 34,549 downwards.
CCCATTGAGTCTCAATCTCTCTAAGTGAATGTCTTAATGGGTGTAATAGGGAAGGGGTGAGTAGACCATTGGTGCTTCATAGGATTATTTTCCCCATACTACCATTTGTTATCTACACAACCATATCTTGAAAACACTCCCCTAATATTTACCTCCTCTTTTGTACTTTCCTCTAGTCATATTATACTTTCATTAGCCCCTTCCTAATCCTAAAACCCTTTCCAATGGTTTACAATACATTGTCATTCCCATCAATCCTATATTCTATTTCAAAAAACTTATTTAGGGTCTAGGTCGGCCCCTAGTAGACCTAGACCAAAACCTATTTTTTTTATTAATAATGATACAAAGTCAATTAGGCCAACCCTCTCAACTAAAATTTAGAAAAGGTTTAGGGTTATATTCACCTATATACACAAACATCCATTTCCATAATTTAAAAGAGAAGAGAAGAAGAAGAATAATATATTGTGCATCTTCTTATCCACCATTCTACTTGAAGATCATAGTTTAGGGTTTTAGTACTTTCTTTGGAGATATGGATCTTATCTTTTGGATAATTATTTTAGATGTATAGAGAGGTAGTGTAGCCTAGAGTTGACTTATCCTTATTATCCTTACATAACACAAAACCTCTAATGAATCACCTTGGCTAAGAGAGAGATTGAGGCTCGATGGGTTCATGTTCAAAGGTAAGTGTTCCTAAATTTGTTAATCCTTTTTAAGAGTAGATATATTTATATTTTTACTTCTCTCCTATGCATTATTATTTCCTATACATTGACATGAGTATATATCTTCTATGCATGTTTACTTTAATGTTTATTACCCCCACTTTATGCCACAAGCTTTGGTGAACACTAGATTATATTTTGATTTACTTGTCATTTACTTTGTGAATATAAAAATATAGGACCTATTTAGGGTTATTGAATGGTATTGCTTGACTAGAGGATTTGAAACCCTCTCTACTGATGTTATTATGATAAGATATCCTTTAGTTAGGTCTAGCCAATCCATCTTGGTCATGACCCTGAATATCTAATGTATCAACAATTAGAAGTGTAAGTAGGATTTATCTTCTCTAACTAGGATTGACTAATAGATTAGTTACATTTACCTTGGCATACATAAAACATAATTTTTTTATAGTTTGATGTTCGAACAATGAAAATAATTGAGTATATTGTATGTGGTTATGAAAATGGGCATTTATTTCTTAAATCAAAAATTTAACACAATATTCCCATGTTCTCAAGTAAATAAGGTTAATGATAACAACATCACTAAAAAATGCCTTATCATTAATGGAAAATAAATTATTCAATGGAAAAAAGTAATATAATCATCAGACTATGGAATTTCATCAATAAGAGTGGCACCAATGGCTGAACTAGGTGGAGAAGCATCTCTAAAAGGTTATTTTAAAGTCTCTATCACATCTAACTGAGAACCTTGTAAAATCTCATGAGGATTAAAATGAAGCATTTGGGTGCCACTATGAATCCTAAGAAACTCATCATCAAGATCAATTTTTTGAACAAATGTGGTTCCCATGTCATTACGGAGGACACTGAGTGAAAAGGTTAAAAAATTAGATGTTCCTAAATGTAGAGTGTTAGTAATTTGTGCAAGAAATGGTAAATTTTTACCTTTCCTTGTAGTTGTAGATTAAGGTTGTGGTGGTGGTGGTGACAAATTTCACCTTGTAGGATAATTAACTATAAAATGGACAAGACAATAACAACTCACAAATGGAAAATAGAATAAAGTTCATATTAATTTAACATATACAAAAAATAGAATCTTAATTATAAATTATGTACCTCTCTCTTGTTTTTGAATATAATGTTAAGGCAACTAAATTCTAGAATTTGGAGCTATTTTCTCTATATATTATGATGTTGTAAATAAAAAATATTAAAATAATAAAAAATAAACTTATAATTTTTGGGAATAATATTATAAAATCTAAAAATGACTTATACCAAAAACAAGAGAGGCAACATGTTGAGGCACAATTGAACTACTCATGCATTTCTATCTTAC
>JARHVA010008611.1:0-20000 GCA_037957365.1 Torreya grandis | reverse complement strand
AGTCATTTTACTAGCCTTTGGTCTAACAAAAGCCAAGTTGAATTCATTTTGATCATCCTAAAACCCTTAGTCAAGAAACCCTAGCTTAGGCTCCTTGATTTAAATTCAAATTGGCAGGAACAATTTACATGGAAACATTTTAAATATGCCATAGACTTAGTTTAATTTTTATATTAAGGTTTAGTTATGTTTATTAACACAACCAAACCTTAGTCTAAAATTTTTTATGCTTGGTTCCTTTATGTTCTGAGCCCCCTTTATTCCCTTTTATCTTAACATGGTCTAAATTTATTATTCATGGGGTCACTTTATTATGTTTTAAGCTTAATCTAAATTTTAGCCTAAAGTTTTATTCATATTTATCAATACAAATAAAACCTTTGTCCAAAAAGTTAGTCTAAGTTCAATATATCCTTTATCCTAACTTAATATTTTCATTGACCATAGGAACAATGATATGCATTTGCTTGGGTAAGATTTATCTAATGGTGTGTATTGAGTCAAGACTTCAACCTAACCCTAGGATGAACGAGAGGGTGATAAATGTCACCATCATAGGAATTCAGTTAGAAGATCCAATGGAGTGCATTTGCTTGGATAGAAATGATCCAATAGTGTGAGATGGATATTTAATTTTCAAAAAGAAATTAGACCAAATAAGGTGACACCACATGGAAAAAACATGTTATCATGATAAAGACTAATAATATAGAGTGTAAAAAGCATACCAAGCTACCAAGTGGCATGATCTCAGGGTCTAAGTTTCATGATCTAATGCTAATTTGACTCTTTACCTTGAATAACCCTTGGTCTTTAATTAATTAAGTGAATATATGTCTAACTCATGAAAAACATTAGTCTAAAAATGTTTAGCCTAGGTCTTTTAAAATAGGATTCAAATTTACATGAGAACACTTTAATTTTGCTCAAGAAATAGTTTAATTTTTATACTAAGGTTTAATTGTGTTTATTAACATGACCAAACCTTAGTCTAAAAATGTTTAGCCTAGGTATTTTGAAATAGGATTCAAATTTATGTGAGAATACTTTAATTTCACTCAAGACTTAGTTTAATTTTTTTTACTAAGGTTTAATTGTGTTTATTAAGATGACCAAACCTTAGTCTATAATTTCATACTTGGTCCCTTTTATCTATGATCTTGGTCTAAGTAATGCATGGTCCCTTTGTTATAAAATTAGCTTAAAATTTTAATCCTAAAGTTTTGATTCATGTTTATTAACACAAATAAAAAACCTTAGTCTTAAGACTTTACCCTAAGTTCTATTTAATTCCCTAGCATGACTTAAACATTGTGTTTGCTCACAAGATCAATGACCCATATTTACTCAGGTGAGGTTAATATAACAGTGTGAGATGGGGTAAATAAGTCAAGGATTTTAATCAATGATGTGCATTCACCATATAGAAGATCTAATAGCATGAGATCAAAATGGAAAACTAAGCATAGGTTCCCTTTTATTATGATATAGACTTATCCTAAAGCTTTACCCTTGTAATCATATAAAATGTAAAATTGTTAACTTGAGCATGGCTAATGACACCCAACTCATAGGTCCCTCTTGCTTACCCTCATGACCCTCATAAGCTTGTTTTCATTTATTCCTAGTTATTTGTAACCTTCTAAACTTGATCTTAGCTAAGATAGGGACCTCTTTTCATGACTAATCCATCCCCCTAGGTCCCATCTACCTAGGACAATAGTACCACACTAAGACAACAGTGCCAATGCCACTCATTTCTACTTTCAAAACTATTATCCAAACTCATTTCTAGCCCCAATGGTCAATTTATTCTAGTTCTCCATCCTTTTCCTTGTCAGCCTAATGTGAGAAAATTCAATCCATGACCAATAGATCCCTATAAAATCTTATTCAAAGATCATTTGGAAAGAGTTGACAAATATTATCAAGAAAGTAAGAATATAAGTGAAGCCACTCACACAATCTTCCCTATTCTCTACATACAACCATCTAGTATAGTCCTAAGCACATCTAAATCTCTACATCAGTCCCTAGCCATCCTAAAGCACATCTAGTCTATCATTTCTTGCATTCTCATATCAAAATTGCACCAATCACTTTCAAAGGGAGAACTACATATGGCTTGATCCCTCTTTGGAGTATTGGTATATAGGCAACGTGCCCACACATGGGCTATGAAGCACATCCAGTGCATCTTACACATACTAACCTATTTTTCCTTATTTATCAAAGTTTTATTCAAGTATATTGAAAGCATAAAAATGAATAAAATTATCTCTATAGGGAACATTGTTGGTAGCGAGGCTTCATAAATTTAGAGATAGTGTCACATAGACCTATCGAATAAAACCCAAAAAGCTTAGATCCTCAAGACAACAACACCAGACAAGGATTATAGTGTTGGTGCCACTCCTATCCAATTTTAGTGCTCCTATGAAATCAAAAAATGAAATCCAAAATCCTATTTGTGATAGTGTCCTAGGCCTACATAGTGAATATCAGACCTTGTCTCAGTTGGATCAACATAGTTTAAGCTAAGTCTTATTTTTTCCCTTTTATTACTATTTTTATAAAAATTATAATTACAAATAAAAATCATAAATGAGTATATTATTTACTACATATTATTTACTAATTTATCAATCCAAACCCTTTAACTAAATTAGGAATAAAACCCCAATATTCCCAAAATTGTTAAATCATTTGGTAAACTTGACTTACTTTGTTTGCACACAAACACCCTAAAAACCATAGGTTAAAATTCATAGTCAATTTTCCTATAAACTTATTAATTTTTACTTGAATATTTAAACCATAAATTCATTTCAAATTTTAAAATTTATTAATAAATTTTAAAATAATTTTCTTTCAAACCCTATATGCCCATACTAGGTCTCAGTATTATTTTAGTAAATTTTTAATAATTTTATGAATTTTTACTAGCATATTAAAATCAAAAAATCCATTAAAATTTCAAAATTCAATAGTAATTTCAAAAAATATATTTTTCTCAAAACCCTAGTTACACATACTAGGTCCTATTCAATCAAGCTTCTTCCAATAATTTTCTAAATTTTTAGATGCATATTTTATTGAAAAATTCACTTTCAAATTCACAATTTCATAGTAATTTGTCAAAATTATCATATTTCAAACCCTAGCTATATATACTAGGTCCTATTGCTTGTTAGATATTACCTTACATATTTAACTAGATTGCATAAAATGGATCTCACTTATTTACAATTTTTTCTCACATTTCTTACAAAAAAATAAAGAAACCATCATTGGTCATATCATGTATATGAATGATGAAGTTTGTCATATGTTAGTACAAAGCTTCATTCTTTTCATTTCATGCTTATTTTTCATAATATGGGATGACGTTAAGAAATTTATTATTAAACAACATGCTAAGATATCTTTTCCTTCACCTCCCTCGAAGCCTCTATCCTATGTTGAGTCATGTTGCATGGTCCCTTTTACCCTTCCCTAGGTCACTACCCATCACCAATAAGCCTAGTTGACACCCTTTGTCCCTCCACCACCTTGACCTACTAATTATCTTCACTCTCCTCTCATAGACACTACTAGTCATATATGAATAGTAGATAATATGATTAGAGTTGTTACTCAACATGATACCATACCTCCCTTGCCTAGTCAAGATCCCCACCATCCTTCCATTCCTTCCTAGCCTAGGCCTAACCCACCCACATAGGTAGATCCACACAAGGCATATGATATTATTGATTAGTTGAGAAACACTCCAACTAAAATTTCTATGTTAGAATTACTTTATAAATCTAAAGTGTTCAAGGACATTCTTTATCAGGCACTCACCCAAACTTCTATGCCCATTGATTCAGAGCCTTCTTATTTTACATTAGTGGTCAACACTCTAAAATATATAAAATATGTTATTAATTTTGATAATGATGGCGTGCCATCTCAGATAGATATTGATCAAAATATACCACTATTCATACAAACTCAAGTTAAAACTAGTGCAATTAAGAGAGTTCTAGTTGATACTGGTTTCAAACTTAATATATGCAATATTACATTCTTACAGACCATGGGTGTAGATATGGAATCCATGAAAAAATAATATAATAACATGAAAGGGTTTGATTATATACCATGATAGACATTGGGCACCATTACTTTGTATATCATGGTAGGACACAAAAACCTCTCTATATAGTTCCTAGTCATGTTAGGTCCTCTTCATTATAATCTTTTACTCGGATGACCTTGGATACATGCTATGGGGGTAGTTACTTCTAATATTCATTGATGTGTTAAGTTTATCCATGAAGGATACCTATACACATCTAGCAGATAACTAGCCATTTAGATATTATCAAACTATAGAGTCATCTTTGACTATTTTGCCAGATGGGACATCTCATCTCATAGTTTAGCCACCATCTCATTCCATTTCTCTTGATCAAATACACACATATGAGTTTGAAGAGAATAACACTTCTCACATTCCACTTATAGTTATGTCCTCAACTCTAGATATTCAACTAGTCATAGTAGCTTCAGCCATTCTAGCTACTCCATTAGTCATGATCCCTATACCTATTATAAGTATACATTCATCAATAAATAGTTATAGTAGTACCAGTTGACTTTATAGATATAGTTACTCCATTAGTTAAATATACTCTCATAGTACCATTGTCTTCTTCTACTATAATTTAGGAGACTCTTATATCATAGTTACCCCTCGTAAATTTTGAGTTACCATATGTACATGATGCTGATATAGATTCCTAAGATTCTTCAGATGATGATACTACACCCACACTCATGGATAACTATTTGTGTGAATTAAGTTTTACACTAATTGAATTTGGAGAGAATAGAGATGACTCTAAAACTCTCATTAGACATCCTACATCACTCTTAACATCTTGCACTACACTCTTAGGATATACTCCATATTCGTAGTCATAGATAGATCAATTGGCATATACAATTCACATGGTTACCTCTATAGATAAAGAGCTAGTCTTTTATATTTAGGTACATAGTAAATGTAATCAACCATAGATTATATTATAGATGTTACTTGATCATGGATTAATCACATGACCTACAGTATGACACATATCTATTAGCATATTATCATAGCAGGATGGTCACCTATTTTGTCTTTTTCACAAGATCATAGGTCATGATAAAAACTTATTTAAAGCTTTATAGAAGAGATTGGATAAACTATAAGATCATGGTATTATTTTGATTATAACACCACTAGCACCAGCTTCTTCACCTCCACTCAATCAATCTACTACCAAAACTAAACATCCTAGAGGAGAATCAACATCTCCACCACTAGAGCAACCATAAATTTGCCTTCAATAGGATAACACCATGTACACACCATCCATACCATATGATGATACTTATGATGATGAACTTGAGGCATTATATGATGGTCATGATCCCCTCCTCCATCTCCCTCCCTAGTAATCTCCATCCTTGGACACTTTACCCCTCTATCCTAGTCCTTAATGTCATTATGCATATATTTATTTATTCATATTGATTTATTATAACTTCATTTAATTTACTTGTACATATTCTCTTAATACTTGATTGTACATAGTTACTTTCAATTTATTGTACATAGTATTTTTATTCTTAATTGTACACAGCTCAAATATATCAAAATTACCAAAAACAATCACATAATTTAAAATACAAAAAAAAATTCAAATATGTCAAAAATAATAAAAACATTTGGATTGTATGTATTATCCATGTTTCACATTTATACTATCACACTAGACTTGTACTTGTCATTTTATGCCTATTATTTGTTGATTTATCTACATTACCATGCTTCACTTTATCTTCTTTGAGCGTGTATAGTAACATCCATCTCTGTGATTGCTTCACTTTACCCATTGAGGGGGTATCCTAATTTCACATTCGAGACATACATCAATATAAATACCCACTAGGGGTATTATCTACATGATTACACCATCCAAGTTATGTCATTCCTACACCACACACTCTAGTTATCATGTTGACGTACATTATTTACTAGATTACATAGATTACTCTATTGACACTCACTAGTATATAACACTTGTGTATTTATTAGCATATACATAGTATTGTACTAACATGTATTGCATACATTCACTTCTTACTTTGATTAGTTAGATGCATTTGTAATTCTAGTTTCTTACATGATTTCTTTACTTGCTTAGCATTAGCTTGGTATGATTGCATTTTCTTAGTTCCTATTTGTCTCTTGTATGTTCCTTAGGATAGTTTCCAATGTTATTTGCTTATATTCATGTGTGTGCCTTAGGAAATTTTCCAATTTCCTTTGCATGTAATCCTCTATGTGATTGTGGCTTCCACACCAACTTGCTTGTTTCAAATATATGTGTATGTGGCATCTAAACATGCCTTGTATGCTTGATTTCCAATTTGAGTGACATGTGCCCATGTCCCTTGTTTGCTTGGCCCCTTGGCCACTCTTGTATGCTTCTTGCTTCTTGCCTTATGTGTTTGTTACTTATTTTATTCTCAATTGTTTGCAATGTTATGATCTATATCATGCATTATTCATGTTTTTTTGGATGTCATGATGGACACCATGCTCCATCCCTCCAAATAACAACTAAAAGGTAAAAACCAATAACTAATAACTAAAAACTAACTAGAATCTAAATTATAGTTTAGTACATTGCACATGATATTACATTGTTACATCTATCTAGGAATACCCTTGTTGATCTAAAAATCTCTCAATATAAATCATGTTATATCTTGAAATATCTTACTGATTATCATTGCTATATCATGTATCTTTATAGCATAACACATTGCAGGGCTCTTTATTCTAAGGGATATCATTTCATGGTATTCATTCCTACACTCAAAAGAGGGGGCAAAAAATAGGGGTTTTACCACAAAGATCAAAGCTCACAACAATTGAAATAGTAGCATTTAGAACACTCAGAACAACCAGATAATAAACCAATCAGAATAAACCAGGAAAATAATCAAGAATATAGAATAGTCATCAAATTTGGCCTAGGACAACAACACCAAGACTATACTATAGTGTTAATGGCATTATTATTTATTTCAAATGCTTCTATCTAAATAGTATAAAAACTAGATTTTCAAGAAATAGACAAAAAGATAAGTTTACTTATAGTTTTGTCAGTTATAGTTCAAACCAAAATCAATAGTTTTAGTAAAATTTTATTATATAATAAAAATATAAGGGGAATTATGTATGGTATGATGGATCTCACTTTCAATTTTAGATAGGGTAGTTGGTACAACTTCTAAATCAAAATCCATGTTTTAGACACCAGTGATTGGGGGCAATGTATGTGCCACATTTCTTTTCTATCTTTCCAAGTTTAGCATTATAAGTAGTTACATGCCTTATTCTATCTATAGGTGGTTGACATCATTTTGGTTTGGCTTTCATACAAGCATAACTTCCAAGTTTGCAAGTTCTTGAGTTCTCGAGTGGCTTCCACATAATCTAGATTCTCAATTTTGGAGTGGCTTTCATATAATCCTAATCTTCATCTTTCAAAATGGCCAAGAGTGGCCTAGTTTTTAGCATACATTTAGCTATCCATGCCAACATTTTTATATCACAATAAATTTAAGGGCTTCAAAATCCATCTCATATGGCACACATTTCATTCAGTATCGGTTTACAACTTCACTTTATGGGGAAATAATGGAGCCAAATGACTAGATAGCTTTTGTATGCTTGAGCCACCTATTCTGAGGGATTAGACACATAGTCCAAACATTAATCAACACACGTATGACCACGTATCTTCACTTAGTGGGTGATGATGGAGCCAAATGACTATCCTTTGCATTCTTGAGCCACTTTTGGGGAATTAAGCACTCAGTTTTATTAATTATATTATTCTTAGTACATCACACATACAACATCACTCAAAATCACAATAGGTTTTGTATTGGTTCACATACCTATTGAGGTTTATTTTTTTCTTTTTCTTCCTTTCTCTTTTACCTAGCTTTATATGTTCTTATTTTAGATATAACATATCTAGTAAGAACTGATCTACTCTTTGTTTTCACTTATAGATTTACACTTCAAATTGTGTTCTCTCTATACACAACCAACATCACATAGCTTCATGGGCTTCACCCTTACAAGTAATTTTAGGTACACTTTCTATTTTTCCTTTATCCTAGTATTTCACTTTTCTACATCACTATAATAAAGTGGGGTGGGGGAGGGGGGTAATGTAATCATATAAAATGCAAAAATTAGTAACTTGAGAATTGCTAATGAAACTCAACCCATAGGTCCCTCTTTCTTGCCCTCATGACCATCATAGGCTTATTTTCACTCATTCCTAGTCATCCATAGCCTTCTGGACCTAATCCTAGCTAAGCCAAGGCCATTTTTTCATGACCAATCCATCCCATAAGTCTTATCTACCTTGGACAATAGTGTTAATGCCACTCCTATCTTCTTTTGACACTATTATCCAAGCTCATTTCTAACCCTAATGGTTAATTTCTTATGGCTCCCCATCCTTTTCTTTGTCAACCTAATATGAGAAAATTCAATCCATGATTAGTAGATCCCTATAAAATCCCATTCAAAGATTATTTGGAAAGGGTTGGAAAATATTATTAAGCAAGCAAGAATATAAGTGAAACCACTCAGGAAATATTCCCTATTCTCTGTATATAGCCATCCAATATAGTCCTAAGCACATCTAAATCTCTACATCAGTCCCTAGCCATCCTCAAGCACATATAGTCTAGTATTTCCTACATTCTCATATCAAAATTGCACCAAGAACTTTCAAAGGGAGAATTACATATGGCTTGATCCCTCTTCAGAAGATTGGTATGTAGGTAGTATGCCCACACATGAGGTGTGAAGCATGTCTAGTGCATCTTACACACACTAACCCCTTTTTCCCTATTTGTCAAATTTTTATTCAAGTACATTAGAAGCATAAAAAAGAAGAAAAATAGATCTATAGGGATAAATACTGAAAATAAGGCTTCACAAATTTAGAGACAATGTCACACAGGCTTGCTGAACAAAACCCAAAAAGATTAGATCCTCAAGGAAACAACATTGGATATAGACTACAACACTGGTACTACTATCCACTTTTAGTGCTCCTATCTAATTATAAAATGAAAGATAAAATATTATTTATGATAGTGTCCTAGGCCTATAAAGTGAATATCAAACATTTTCTCAGTTGGATCAACATAGTTTAAACTAAGTCTTATTTTCTCCCTCTTATTACTATATTTAGGAAAGTTCTAATTACAAATAACTTTCACAAATCAGTATCTTATTTACTAATTTATCAATCCAAACCCTTAAAATAAATTAGGAATAAAACTCCAATATTCCCAAAATTATTAAATCAACCCTAAAGTTTTAATTGTATTTATCAATACAATGAAAACCTTAGGCTAAGACTTTATGCTATATCTTTTATTATTCATAACATCCTTTTGATTATGTTCCTAGCTTAAGCTAAGACTTTATGTGAAGTATTTTATAAAAGTAAGGTCAACTTAATATGTCTTAAACTTAGATTTAGACTTTATCCTAAAGCTTTATTCATGTTTATTAATATGAATGAAAACCTTGTTCTAAGACTTTAGCTTAAGTTTCATATTATTCCCAAGCTCTGAATTAAATATATTTCTTGTCCACAAGATCAACGGTCCACATTTGCTCACATGAGGAAGATCTAATGAGGCATATTAAGTCAAGATTTCAATGAAGCTTTAGAATAAGAGAGGTGGTGATAGGTGTCACCATTTCATTAAAAGGATATTGAGTAGCCAATGGAGGTTCACCTCTTAGATTGAGATCTAGTGACCCATATTTTCTTAAAGAAAGATGATCCAATGGTACAAGATCAACATATACTTTTCAATGAATATTAGAGAAAATGAAAAAATGACAAATGGCATGACTACATGACACAAATTAAATCCTAGTTATATTTCAAAGATCAATGGTACACATTAATTTTTACCCACAAGATCCAATGGTGTATAATCAAAATTTAAAATGTAAAACCCCAGTCTCAAGTTAAAGCTCAAGCATCTTATCTAAGATCAATAAAACATATTTTCTTGGATAAAGATGATCCAATAGTGCATGGTAAATGTAGAATTTTCAACAAATATCAAAGAAAACACAATAATGACATGTGTGTCATAACCACATAAAATATAGTAGAGGCCTCCAATGGTGTTTAACTCCTAGGATCAAGATTAATGAACCACGTTGATTCATGAAAAATGATCTAATGGTGCGAAGTGAAAGTGGAATTTTCCAAGGATCTAGAGCCAATGAAGTAATAATGCCATTGGTGGAGCCACATAAGCTAAACAAGTCAATTTAGGAAATTTTGTGGACCAACTGTAAGGCAAAGGTATAAATAAACAAAAAATAAGACACAAATCTCACTTTGTTTGAATTAACTTCCACCATTAAAGCATTTTAAAAACCTCTATAAAATCCCTAACACACAAACTCCCTAATTTGACCTTGTGATCACCTTAATCAAGCTAGAGAAGTTGAACTACCATCAATGCGAGCATAATTCAATTTGGAATAAAAGTGTGATCCACTAGTGAGCAATTTAATAGAAAACATAGACATGTAAGCTCAAAAAGGCAATTCAAGGGAAGATGTGGAGTTCTATTTGACTTCAGATGCAAAAAGTGAGGAATCAAGGACTGAGAAAGATCTCAAGGGCCTAGAAGAGCAAGAAAAGGAGTTGTTAATGAGGCCTGTTGTCAACCGACAACTTATTAATGAATAACATTATAGAATGAAGATCCTTCAGAGAAGGCAAAATACTACATCAACTTAAGGATCCCAAAGTCAAGATAATTGACTTAAGATATTCTATTGTATAAAGAGATTATATATTCTTGAAAATATAATATTATTTTGTAAAGGCATGTGCAACTTGTCAAGCACATTGTCTATAGTCAGTCCATCAGGAAGAGTCTAGTGTAATATAGAAAATTTTTAGAAGGGATAGCTATCCTAACACTTATATTTTTGTAATTAGATATGATTGACCAACATACTTCCTTGCATTATATAAAAGGAGGATTGTTAATTATAAAAAAAGAGGGAGTTTTTAGAACCAAAATTAGTTTGTAAACTTTGAGCAATTAATATAAGCAAGAAATTCTACAAAGTTTGTCCAAATTTTATTGTGTCTTTTATTATCATGGATTCTCTCTAACTTGTTTATTCTGACTTCTACATTTGAATGGTTCTTATTAATTCTTGGTGTGTACATTTGAATGTAGAGATGTTAACTTTTACCAATGCTAAGTTGATTGAAATTTCTTAGGTTCATTTCATTTTCTTACTCTTCTTGAATTTGGTCTAATGTCATTTGCTTGAAGGGGTAAATCTTTAAAGTGAACCTAGTTTTTATTTCAATTATTTACCACATTCCTTAGATGATTGCTTGATGTGTGATAGGATTTGAGGTTATGCTAATTAATGTCATACATCGGTTAAGTGCATGTCTAGATGAAATCTAAATTTTGTCATGATGTTTGGAATGAAGATCAACAACATTTATTCTCTACCCTACCCTTCTTTTTGCTCCTTTTTTAGCCAATTCACTCTAGTTTAGATGTCATTATAAATATCCATCTTATATTAGTCTTTAGATTAGTTCTTAATCATAATTCATTGTTCTTAACATAGAGTACTTTATATTTTACATAGATCTCCTATTTATCCATAGTGGCTCCCAACCACCAAATATTATAAATATTTTGAAACAAACTAATTTCTTTGCCTCTATTCAAACAAGGCTACAAAGATATCATGACCTCAAACTCATGCATTAAATTCTTAGGAATTCAAAAATGAGAAGTGTTCCTTTAACATTTAGGCACCTATGGTACATATTTAGGCATCAGCAAGAAGAGTTTCATTGGTGCTAAAAGTAGGGTCTTTAGCTAGATCTTTGTGAATGTGTATAATCTTTTCTAATTTTGGTGTATTTTGATCAAAGATTAGTGTATTCTTTATATATTTGTGTTCTTTTGAGCATAATTGTGCAAAGATCATTGATATTTATGGTTTCAGACTAGTATTTGGGCTTCCTTTAGCCAAAGATTAATATTATTTGAATATGTAAGGATATTCATGCAAAGGTAGTTCAATCTTGGTGTATTTATAGCGTTTAAGGTTAGTAATGGCAATTTTGTTTAAATATTAATCAATTATTTACATATCTAGGTTTATTTGAGCTTAGAGGTGTAAATATCCCTCTCATTCATAAATTTATACATATATTTTAACTTATTTAGTTAATGATAGTCACGCTTTACATGTATTTGTCTAAAATTAGCTTAATGTGCAAAGTCAATCATTGTTCTTTGCAAAGATTAGTTTGATGCATCATATTTTAAATAGGTTTCAAATTTGATAAGCTAGAATTTCCAAAGACCAAAGACAAGAACACCTCCTCTCCCTTTGGAAGTTCATAGAACATTAGGTCTAACAAGGTGAGCATAAATTCTCAAGGGCCCAACCTACTTCATCAATTTAGGGTGCTCATGTATTCAAGGTATGTCATGGATAGGAAAATATTCTATCAATGTGTCTGTCTTGGTACATGACTTACCAAGAAATCTTAAAAGGTATTTGCCTTATTTTAGTCCTAATAATGTTTTCATAGCTAAATAACATGTTAAAATATTTAAGGTTGCTTTAAGACTCTTAAATGTTGTTCATGAAGATGTAGCATGTAGATTGTTTCACTTTCAAAGATGTTGCATATGAAGGGTTCCTTAACATTACAGAGAATTACATAGCTAGTGAGGATGATTTTAATAAAATATTTATTGATGAATTTGGTAAAATCATTAGTCCATGTATTTTGTATCAACAATTCACCACTATTAAGAGAGATTCTAGTGAAACTATTACAACCTTTAACGCTAGATTCTAGAAGTTGTTTAGTAGAACCATAGCCCCTTATAAACTTGATGAGTTTTAAACCTTAGAAATTTACAAGGATGCTTTGGATCCCATGACTTATGTGTTTATTAAAGGTATTTTGGAGTCATAAACACCTTAACATTGGCTTATGTTGAAGCTGTAATAATCAATGACCAAATTCAGCCTCAAGGTTAGCTTGCATATGTTATTCCATTTGTCAACCCCAATTTACCAACACTAAATATCATTTCAATTCCAATTAGAATGTATCTACCTTAAATCAGACACTAGTCTTGAACTAATTACCCTTAATCCATGCCCATTCTGACCAAAATTTGGGGTTCTTAAATAATGCTACAAATGGATTTCATCGATAGGGACAAAGAGTTTTAGTGCCCACTAGTAATAACAATCAAGTTCATAACTTAGAAGCACCAAAGAATAAGAATGAATCCATACTTAATATGGTTCAAAAGCTAAGCACTAATTTTCTTTAGTTATAGAATCAAGTGGGCAATACTATGGAAAACTCCAAGAAAAGCTATGCTTCTTAAAGGTTCAATAGGCCTACAAATAGGTTTCATGATAATAACAAATAATAGGTCATATAAGGATGTACATTAAATGGATATTTGTGATATATATCTAGATGATAATTGCAATATCTTTGAATAATATCAAAATGAAAAGGATCCATCTAAAACTATACTTAATTAAGACAATGTTGTTGAGACATTTAACTTTGTAAGGACATCTAAATATTTCATGGTATGGGATTTTGATTTTTCATTCAAAGAGGAAAGTGAACATGAAGATGATCTATAAGAAGTAATAACCATTCAAGATGAGTAGCCACATGAACAAGATCAGATACAAGCTAACCTCTTTTTAGAAGATATCTATGAGGATAATTCATATGAGGATATTGTTGAAATTGAGGATACCCTTGAAGAAGTTAACCAGTGGAAATATTTATACCAAGATTTTTTGAAAAAAATTGAGGTATTCCAAAACAAAAATGATACTCTATAGATCCCAAAGTAGATGAGGTGGGACTGAATTGGATAAAAGAGATGCCATCCTACATAGAAGATGAATATGAAGCAAGTGTAGAAAATTAAGAATGTCCATATAACACACTCAAAAGGTTGGAAGTATGTGATAAACTTTATTCAAATGGTAAGGTTACAAATGAATCTAATGTACTTTTAGTTGATTACAATGAAGAGGCCTTTCAAGATGAGTTGGAGCCTAATCAAGACATCAATCCAAGTATACTATATAAGTTCACAATCCAACCATGGAAGGATAATGAGATAAATCATTATTAGTATTTAAATGAAGTGTTAGGATCTTAGAGTACAATTGATTACTCTTGTATAAGCAACTAAACATAGAATTGAAACCAGAAGTAATAAGTAACTAGAAATTAGAAACAACAAATAATAGGAGATACAAGAAACAACCAATTTATATTAAACTCTTCCAGAAGGAAATACAATGAAGAAATCTCTCTTTCCTCACACCTTGCAGATGTATAGTAATTCTCCATCAAGAGTTCTCTCTCTCTCTCTCTCAATAAATTACAATCAACTCAATTATTGAATTGTTCTACATGCTATGAGGATCTAACCCTATTATATAGTATACTACAACACTAGGGTTCATGAGCCATGCATTCGCCACCCTTAGATCCACCTCTTAAATCAAAGGCTCAAATCTGTTGAGCTAAAAATAGCAATTCTAATTCTAGAAATGCCTAAAAATAACAATCCTAGAAATGCACAAAAGTCAATGTCGGTCTGAAGATGACTGATGTCGATCGACCCCTAATCGATGTTAATTGGTTCTAACTAATGCCGGTTGACCCCTAATAGATGTTAGTTGTTCTGATTGATTTTAGTTACTATGTAATCTTAGCAACCTCCACATTAGCTCATTAGTGAAACTTTTAGCTCCACAACTCAACAATCTCCCATTTAGAGATAAACAACTGCACCTGTACCTGTACATCAACATCCTCTAAACATCTCTGGCTTGTTTCTCCCTCTTCAAGTTCAATCTTGAAGACCAACAAAAGTTGAATAAGGATTCAAATTTTCCTTTGTTACTGGCTTTGTTAACATATCAATAGGGTTCTTATCTATATGGATCTTTTCCAGCTTCAACTGTCCATCCTCCAATACTTGTCTAATGAAGTGGTACCTAAGCTGTATATGTTTGGTTCTTGAATGAAAGGCTGAATTCTTTACCAAATGAATTACACTTTGAATATCAATGTATAGTTTGCAACTCTCTTGCTCCTTTCCCAACTCTTCCATGAACTGAGTCATCCAAATCATTTCCTTGTTAGCCTCTATGACTGCAATGTATTCTACCTCTATAGTAGACAAAGCAACAACCTTCTGCAACTTTGAAATCTAGCTAACCATTGTTCCACCAACAATGAACACATATCTTGTGGTGCTTCTCCTACCATCCAAGTCACCTGCCATATCTAAATCTACATACCCATATAGAGAAGTGTTTAACCCTCCATAGCATAAATGCCTATTGATGGTCCCTCTTAGATATCTGAGAATCCACTAAACTGCTTTCCAATGTTCCTTTCCTAGATTGGTCATAAACTGGCTGACAACTCCCACTAATTGGGCAATATCTAGTCTAGTACATACCATTGCATACATCAAGCTCCCAACTACTGAAGCATATGGAACTCTACTCATGTACTCAATCTCATCATGTGATTTAGGACACTGTTCTTTGCTCAACTTGAAGTGTCCATCCATAGGTGTGCTTATTGGTTCTGCATCCTACATATTGAACCTCTCCAACACCTTATTCACATAATCCTCTTGAGACAAAATCAAACTATGATTTTTTGTCTCTCTTAATACTCATGCCAAGGATTTTCTTTGCTACTCCTAAATCCTTCATGGCAAATGTGTGAGCTAATTTTACCTTAAGCTCAGTAATTTCCTGCATTTGTGAACCTGCAACAAGCATATCATCTACATACAGTAATAAGATAATATAACTATCATTATCTAATCTGTTAAAATAAACACAATGGTCAGATTGACATTCACTAAAGCCATGCTCTGTCATAAACTTGTCAAACCTCAAATACCATTGTCTCGGAGCTTGCTTAAGACCATATAAGCTTTTCTTCAACCTGTACACAAGTTTCTCCTTACCTTTGACCTCAAAACCTTCTGGCTGATCCATATATATCTCTTCATCCAAATTTCCATGAAGAAATGATGTCTTAACATCAAGTTACTCAAGATGCAAATCCTCAATAGCAACTAAAGACAATACAGTCTGAATAGAAGCCATCTTTACTATAGGAGAAAAAATTTCACCAAAATCAATACCTAGTTTCTATGCAAATCCCTTTACTACTAACCTGGCCTTATGTCTCATTTGTCCATTCTCTCCTTCCTTTAACTTGTATACCCATTTGTTTTTCAGTGCTTTTTTTTCGACTGGTAACTCAACCAAATCCCACATATGGTTCTCTTCTAAGGAATCAATTTCCTCATTCATGCCATGCTCCCATTATTTTCTAGATTCTACCTGCATTGTCTCATCAAAACTTTCTGGTTCTCCACCATCAGTGAGCAACAAGTAGTATAAAGAATGGAAATAATGAATTGGAGGTTTACTTACCCTTTCAGACCTCCTTATGGGCATTTGAGACTCATTTATAGCTTGATGTCTACCCAAATTTTCTTCTGACAGTGACTGATCTCAGTCATCTCTAATCGATGTTGGTTTGCACCTGATCAATTTTGATTCCTCCTGATTGATGCCGATTTTCACTTGAGTGATGTCAGTTTCCACCTAACCGATGTCAGTCTCTGTGTTTTTTTGAGTGATGATTTTTACCCACGAGCTCATTTTGGATCATAACCTCTTCCAAATCAAGATTGCCCTGCTCAAAATTATTCAGCCTCTTGAGTTGATCACTATACATCACCTTCTCATTGAAAACTACATCATAGCTTCTAATAATTTTGTTAGTTTCTAAATTCCACAACCAGAATCTGAAATCTCCAAAACCATAACCAATGAAAGTGCACCGCATAGATTTAACATCTAGCTTCTTTCTATTTTCTTTATCAATGTGCACAAAAGCTTCAAAACTAAAAACTCTGATAAATAAAAGATCTACCTTTTTACTTATTCAAGCCTCTTCTAAAATTCTAACATCCAATGTAGTATAAGGTCCTCTGTTAATTAGGTAAACTGTAGTATCTACAGCTTCTACCCAAAATTGTAAGGGCAAACCAACATGCAACCTCATACTCTGTGCACACTCCATTATTGTTCTATTCATCCTTTTAACAACTCCATTTTGCTAAGGTGTCCTTGGAACCATCCTTTTCCTATGTATTCCACTCATATAATAGTGACTGTTGAATTTATTGCTGCAGTACTCACCACCATTGTTAGATCTAAGACACTTTAATCTCAAACCTATTTCATTCCCAACCAAAGCTTTCCATTTCTTAAATGTGTCAAAAACATTAGATTTCCTCTTTATGCAATAAATCCATACATTTCTTGTAGCATCATCAATGAAAGAAACATAATACTATGATCCTCCAATAGAAGCTACCTGAGCTGGTCCCCACACGTCTATGTGAACAAGGTCCAACTTGTGCTTCTTCTTTGTTGACCTAATTTTGAGAAACCTCACTTTTTTCTATTTCTCAAAAATACAATGCTCATAGAAATCTAGATATATGCTTTTCAAATATGAAAGCTTACCTTTTGACTTAAGAACATTCATTCCCTTCTCACTCATGTGACCAAGCCTATAGTGCCACAACTTTGCATCTACATCTGAAGTAGATAAAATAGAAGGAAAAAAATCAGTTATATAAGTAGATAGATAAAGTGTACCTACTGTCTTACCTTTTGCTAATACAAGTGCACCCTTGGAAACTTTCCAAGATTCAGCTATGAGAGTTACTGTGTAACCCTCATCACTCAACTTTCCTACAGAAATCAGATTTCTCTTCAGGATGGGTACATGCATGACATCCTTCAACACCCATGTGTTGCCATTCTACAATTTTAGCTGCACTTTTCCTTTGCCAACAATTTTACAAGGCTCATCAGCCCCTAAATAAACTTTTCCAAAATCTCCATGGACATAATCATTGAAAAATTCTATATTTGGGGTTGCATGGAAAGAGGCACTAGAATCTAAAACCCATGATTCTACGTTATTATCCAAAGAAAATATAAGAGCATCATGTGCAACAATACCTACAACTTTTGCTTCTTTATTACCTTCATGCTGATTTTCTTTGTTATCCTTCAACCAACAATCTTTCTTTGCATGCCCTTTCTTTTCACAATTCTAGTATGTTATTCTTCCATTTCTAGATTTGGATCTACTTCCCATATTTGACCTTGATTTCCCTTGCTTTCCCTTCTCTCTTTGCCTTCCCCTACTTTCAACACTTAAAGCATTACCTGATGTTTCCCCTGTGCTTTTCCTGCAAATTTTTTCATTCAAGATTACACTAACAACATCATCAACTTTCAAGATATTTGAAGCAGATGCAGTATTACTAACTGCCATTACCAAACTATGCCAACTTTCAGGTAAAGAGCATAAGATTAAGAGAGCCTTAATTTCATCATCAAAAACTATTTTGACTAAATTTAACTGATTTACTATTGTATGGAAATCATTAAGATGACTAGATATAGATCCACCTTCCTACATTTGCAAATTAAATAATTGCTTCATAAGATATACCTTATTTGAAGCTGAAGGTTTTTCATATAAATTTTCCAAAGTATCCATTAACTCTACCATTGTCTTTGCCTATGATAAGTTGGAAAACACAGAAGCTGCTAGGCTCAACCTTATAGATCCAAGAGCCTTTCTATCAAGAACATTCCATTCTTCATCTTCCATATCTATGGGCTTCCTTGAAACCCCACCCAATGGTAAATACAAATCTTTCTGATATAGATAATCTTCAATCTGCATCCTCCATAATTGATAATTCTTGCCATTGAATTTCTCCATTCTTAGTTTACTTTCTTCTACCATTGCTTTGCTCCCACTCAATCAAAAACCCCTGTGAGTGAATTTTGTAATCAACAAACACTAACACGCTCTGATATCAATTGTTAAGATCTTAGAGTACAATTGATTACTTTTGTATAAGCAACTAAACACAAAATTGAAACCAGAAGTAATAAGTAACTAGAAATTAGAAACAACAAATAATAGGAGATACAAGAAATAACCAATCTGTATTAAACTCTTCCAAAAGGAAATACAATGAAGAAATCTCTCTCTCCTCACACCTCGCAAATGTATAGTAACTCTCCCTCAAGAGTTCTCTCTCTCTCAATCAATTACAATCAACTCAATTATTGAATTGTTCTACATGTTATGAGGATCTAACCCTATTATATAGTATACTACAACACTAGGGTTCATGAGCCATGCATTTGCCACCCTTAGATCCACCGCTTAAATCAAAGGCTCAAATCTGTTTGGCTAAAAATAGTAATTCTAATTCTGGAAATGCCTAAAAATAAAAATCTTAGAAATGTACAAAAGTTGGTGTCGGTCTAAAGATGACCGATGCCGGCCAACCCCTAACGGATGTCGGTTGGTTCTTACCAATGTCCGATCAACTCCTAACTGATGCCGATTGTTCTGACTGATGCCGGTTATTGTGTAAGCCCAGCAACCTCCACATTAGCTCATTAGTGAAGCTTTTTAGCTCCACAAATCAACATGATGCATATCTATAATTCTTTATGCAATAAAGAATAATTTGGGAAGAAGATGATTGGATCTTGGATCATATATTCAATCCATTCACTTAAGAATGGAGGTAGGAAACCAAAATGCATCATCTTGAAAACACAATCATACAAGTGCTCTTATCCATTAGAATATGCCTTCAAATGGAAGAAATCATGTTTCAATGTTCTATATTAG
>JARHVA010008610.1:437500-455056 GCA_037957365.1 Torreya grandis | reverse complement strand
GCCTTCATAATGGCTTCCTTCCTCTTATGCTATAAAAAATAAGGTCATCATCATATACCTTGATCACAAGCATGTTTATAGCACTAAAGTCACCTCCATGAGCTCTATCAGCTTGTTTTGGTGCCTTTGGCTCTTTTCTTTCTTATAGTGAGAATAAAATTCCTTTGATAATTCTATTGTTCTTCACCATACTCCCTTTTATATCATTCCACACTTTTAGGGAGTGACCCACAAAGATGCTCCTTGGCTCATTCCATGATATAAGCAAAGCAAAAATTTGAAGCCATGGCATTTTTAACTTGAAAACTTTTTATTTTCCATTATTTTTCCAAACCTAATAATTATAGATGCATAATTTTATCTCCTATAGTATTTTAGAACATTCATTCACATTTTCACAATTTGGATCTAGTAGGATTTTAACACGTAGCTACATGTTTGTACTCAACAAGTTTGGTAGGATTTTGGAATTTACATGCATATTTGCATTCCCACAAGTTTTTGAAACCCAACTACACATTTGTAAAATTTAAAATGTGCAAGACATATCTGGATCTCCACTCTTACTTATTAAGTCGATGCCTTTTTTGAAAATTTTCTTATAATTTGACCACATATTTCCACATACATTTGACCCAAATAGTGTAGGTTTAAAACATTCCCATATTTTCTTCTAATGGAACGTGATATGAGATTTTGACATTCATATATACTTTAAAAATTGCATGAAAATGGTAGTGGTGCAATGTTGTAATTTCCCCCTGCTCTTTTAAAAATTCCTTTGTGATTTGGCCTCAAACTTCTGCACTTAATTTTTACTATAGAATTTCCATTTCAATCAAGTAATTCGCTTCCATGTGGCTCTCATAAATTCTTGTCTCTCCTCTTTTATGATTCATATTATGTCTATCACCATTGCCATTGAAGCTCACATATTTAAATCATTTCTATTTAAGAATGTATTACCTAGTGCATATTACCTTGAGATAAATCATGAACCTTTACTTGAGCCATCAAACTATGATGATGATTGGTGTCGATAAAAAAAAAGTTATTGATATGGAAGCTGGTATTGCTGATTTGGTAAGAATAAGAAAAATCTAAAAAGGATATTGGTTGCATGTCAAATTTACTCATTTGGTTAATTATTCTATCTTATATCCAAATAATGAGCTCATAAATCTATTAGTTGATAGAGGATGGTAGTAAATATTACTAGAAACTCCTAGTGTGTACACACTTCAATTCTCAAACACATACATTTTATTTATAATGTATCCATTGGAATTTAACACATTGGTCATGAACCCCCTACATCCATCTATCCTCCTATACTGAAGAAAATGCCATTAAAGATATTATTATAATATATCAAGAAACTTTGTCACAAAACTAAACAAGAGTACATGATGCCCTTATTTTCTATAATAAATCCTCATTCCTAAGAATACCTCATACATGATTCCACAAAGGCACATATCCATAAAACTATTTATACTACACCATATGGTGATTCTAATAGTTTCTTTCTTGATGGTCCTTTTACAATCCTTGCATGAAAATCTAGAATGTTTTATTTTGGGACTTACACATACACATTTTCACTTAGTGTGATTTTGGGACTCTCATGCACATTTACATTTTTTATTCCTATTGAGCAATGCCATTAATGTCAAAGGTACATCTTATGAAGGTTGATGTTAAAGGTGATTAAGCCTAGTTAGTAGTGTGTGATGTGACAAAATACATTGAGAGAGTGTTTTCATGAGATAATTATGTCATGAGAGAAAGATAAATAGATAATTTTAAGGCAACTAATGTCTTTTGTTTGCATGAAGGTACAAGTCATTGATGTTAAAGTGCATAGGAAGCCTAGTCATGAGCCTAGTCATGATTTAAAGAGGTATGTGCATGAAAATAAATGAACGTAGGAATGTGAATGTTGTATGTAACAATTTAAGCTTTTATGTGAGGCATTGAGGCATTCATGATAGTTTCAGGGTGAGCCTATAGGGGAAGGACCTTTAAACTAAGCATACACCTAGACCTCTCTTAGAACCTATCTAGCCTAATGATGTATGAAGATAATATTTCAAGGGAATTATGTATATGTGAGCATGGACAAAGGTGAGAAGTTTTTTTAGGCATGTTCACAAGGTTTGACATCATGGTTTGAAGTAAATTACATGAATCAATGTTTTAGGCCTTCTCATGTTCATAGAATGAGGTCTCAAGACCTGAGAAGCACTTTTAGATATTTGTTGGCATGTGTAACCTCTACATGGGAACTTGAGATATTAATAATATATGGGTAAATGGTCCTAGATACTAACTCTATACATTAGTTTTGTATTCAATGGGAAGTCATTTATGAACAATTGTTAACACCAAAACCTATGTTAAACCTCCCTAAAACCCTAATAAGGACATAACTTGAAGGATATTGTTCAAATTAGATTATAATGGTTTTAAATTATTTTTTAATATATTGGGTAATGTATTAAACTCTCCTAGGTACCTCTAGATGGTGGTGGTTAGTCAGATGAGATAGAAAATGCATAGATATAGGCTAATTTATTAAGAAGTTGTAACTCTCAAAAGTTGTATTAGTCAAGAAAAGAAAATGGATGGTAGAATAAGATAGAGACTAATTTTTAATGTCCATAATTATTTATAGATAGGTTCTATCCTTCAAATTTTCTAATTTTGGCATCCAAGTTAGCCAGTCACAAATAGACCTAATGGTGCAAATAGTGCAAAACCCAAGATGAGATGAGAAGATGGATTTGAGACTTTGAGAACATCATGTTGATGAAAAAAGTGAATCAATAGTTTATTTATGAATTTTAAGTCATGTTCATTCTCAAAAAAAGTTTTGAAGGTAAATGAATATGGTGAAAACATTGCTCACAAAATGACCTGTCTGAATTAAGACTATGTGATATAAGGTCAAGAAATTGGTTTGAAAGACCAATATTTACCATTAGACCATATGATATTTATATAAAATGATGGTATTTATATCTCATAGGACCATTTAAATTCATTATGATTCATGAAAAGTTTCTACACATGTGTTGGAGGTCTAAGTCACCATGACGGGTTTTTGAGGTAAATTGGCAGTTTTGATGAGTGAGTTGCAAAGATGTTCTTGAGACTTTATCTCTTGAGTGAAAGTGTTACACACATTTGGTGATGAACTTGATGTCATGTAAAAATTTTATACATGTTTTTTTGTCATATTTAAATATATTAAGGGTTTTTAAGTTTCATTCTTTTCAAGATAGACTTTTAAGGTATACAATCATAATAGGGTGGTTTGTTGTAAAAAAACTTTTATGGTATGAGCGAAGGATACAGGTCTAACCAAAAATGGATAAGGTT
Source organism: Torreya grandis (assembly GCA_037957365.1). Taxonomy (NCBI): domain Eukaryota; kingdom Viridiplantae; phylum Streptophyta; class Pinopsida; order Cupressales; family Taxaceae; genus Torreya; species Torreya grandis. The sequence continues at coordinate 451,672 of JARHVA010008610.1, read as the reverse complement.
ATTAAAATTTATTATATAAGTTTTTTAATTGTTTTTAATTTTTTTAAAAGGCCATATAATCCCAATAGTATCAACCTTTGATGATAAAAAGCTAGACCTAATGTAATTAGGCCTCCATGATACCTAAAAGAGAAATGAGGCCTAATTGAGTTACTGAAAACCAAAAGGGATCCAAAATTCATTTTAATAATTTTTATAAAGTGTTATAAGACCTATTTTATAGCTTACATTATATTTTAATGGTGTGTGTTTGACCAAGTCATGTATGATCATGAGACTTGTATATATGCAATATAGTTTAGGCCTATTTGGAAGTAAGAAATATAAGTGAATAAAATATTTCTTGGTAGAGAATAAAGAGGTATTAAAATGAGACCATAAAATAATAACATAGGTATTGTGATAAAAATTCATGAGGTGGATGATTTGGTGTTGATTCACTGAGGGATTTGGTGCTTCCTAGAAAGTAGGTGCTTGTTAAAGCCTATTCAAATGGGTATTTGACTATATTTGGGTTGGTGCTCCAAGTTGAGTTGGTGATAAATAGAATTTGGTCTTTTTTTAAAAATATAATATTATAGTCCATTTATAGATATCACAATAGGTTTTCTTCTCCTTGATGGTTTCTCACTCATATATGTGTTTTCTTGTGTTGTGTTCATGTGAATGATTATTTATGCATTGCTATTATTTTTCTTGGTTCAAGGAATGTTAAAAGATAATTGAATGAAAATTTTGAAACACTAATTCACTCCCCTCTTAGTGATTTTTCTTCCAATAATTCCTAGTTGGATTTTGAACTTGGGATATATGTTTGCATTTTATTCAAAATTGTACAACTCTCCTGTTTCTCCGTGCTTGCTTATTAACTGTTGCATTCCCTTTGAAAATTTTTTCAAAATTCCACAAGGATGTCAACATATTTTAAAAGTTTTTTTTTAATTTTAACCTTGATCTGTACATTTAATTTTAATTTAAAACTTTATCATGGGATTTAAAACATTATCATAGGATTCTCCTATTGACGGCACATGTCCTGGGCATTAAAATTTCCTTTGCATTTTACAAATATTCACGAGGCAGGCTATGGGTTTTAGACTTTCACTTGCATAATGAAAATTTATAAGTTAAAGTTTCAATGTAACATTTCAATCCCCTCATAGATCTAGAAAATCTTATCTTTTGTAATGGAAAATATGAGACTTAGTGTTTTTAAATGCTTAGTCATTTTTTATTCTTCATGAATCTATTCCACCATGGACCCTGTCAATGACACATTAAAAAAATGAAAAAATTTAAGCATTAGTGAAATCAAATTTTATTGGGTTTACACAACACAACTAAAAAAGTGACATTTTGTTCTAGATGAACATTTGTTATAGGTTTCCTTCAAGGAGAAATAGTTAGACTTCTAGGTATTCATATCTCGAGAAAGGGCACACATTGATTGGCTTAGATTTGGGCACTAACACATTGCATACAAAATAATCATAAAATACATTTAGGGGAAAAAATTAAAAAATGTATATTACTCTATATCACATTAGAACCATTTTAAAATATAATAAAGTGTTATATATAATTTTTACAAAGTGCGTCCACTTCATATTCGATCCTTTTGATACATCTAAAGTGAATACTCTTCACATTATAAATACTAATGTTATGGTTTCAATTACTGAATAAATACAAAAAGAGATAAAAATATGAAATAGAGTAAGTCTCACACATGTATAATAATTATACTATGTGATTTTTATAGCCTCTTTCTACTCCCAACACTTTCTTGAACTTAAATAGTTGGATCATTACAAGACAATGCCATATAAAATGATGCATGTGCTAAAGTTAAAAACTTTGACTGTGTTGAGGAAATGAACTAGAAATAGAAGTTGTGGCAATCAGTGAAGGTGTTATTCACTATTTTTCATCCCTTTCACACTGCTTGTCTACCATTTTATATTTTTAAATAAGTAGTGAACTAGTTTACTACCCTCACATGTTTTCAATAGACTAACTTAATAAGGTGGTATCCCTTTACAAGTTTTTAACTAGCTTAGACTTGAGCTTAATAATTATGGTCATCCTAATGGAGTGTGAAAAAATTATTCAAAATTTCAAAATTTGAAGTGTGAAAATTAGCTATTGAGAAGGTGGTGGCATGTTGTACATTGATTAAACTAGTGGGTATTATGATGTTGGTTTTGATTGAGATGTAGAAGAATAACTTTCTATTATGAAATATGGTTGAGGATACGGTTTTTGATGTTGTATTTTTGGATAAGAAATTATGGCCATCTTATTCTGGTGGAGCACCTATTGGATCTATTGAGGAGGAATGAATTGTGGCTTTTCAACTAATTATGTAATGTAGCTATCTAGGTGTAATAAATCTTGTTTGAACATTTTCTAGTTAGTTAGAGCTTCCCACACCATAGTGATAAATGTACACAATATTACTTGGGACACCATTATATTTTAAATATATTTTTATTTTGTGATGGTGATGATCGCCTTAGTGTTTGATAGTTTGAACTGTACATCCTAGGATAACTCTAACCGATTTTCATGCCTCTGAGTTTGAACACTAGCAAACATGTTATGTAGGCTATCATTTTTTCATGTTTATAGCTTATGCATGACAATGTCACATAATTCAAGAAAATTCTTGAGTACATTGTCCATTATTTAAGAGGTAGCTAAATCATCTTACATCACTACTTTGGCTTTGTCTACCTTATCCATTTCTAGTTTGACCTCATATTATATTATTTCTAGGACATGAAATAACATTGAAATAAATGAAAAAAAAATTTAAAATATTAAAATCACTTTGATATAAATAAGTCATAAATTTTAGATAAACATAAAAAGTGGAGAAACCATTGAATAAATAACAAACACACACTAGTATTAAAATCTTTTAAAAATGAATCTCCAATTACAATAGCATGAAGAAGCTTAGAAAAAAATAACTTTAGGCCAAGAGAGAATCAATGATGCTAGAAAAGGACTAGATTAAACATATTGTGTTGTGTCAAGAATAATGGGAGAGGATATCACTTTATATCAAGCTAAGAGATCAAATCAGTTAGAAGGGTAAACTAGGATAAATTTTAGTGGTGAATATTCATTAATTCATGAATATTCCAATTTTTGAATTTTGTTTTTAGTGATTTTTTAGGGTTAGTATATTAGTCTAGATGACCTAAAATTTAGAGATATAAATTATTTTTAGGGTCAGATCACCAACCATTTAAAATAATTTCTTAGTTTACCCTTCAATTCACCAAATATATATACTACATAGACTACCATGGGTAACCATGAAAATATACTTTTGATAATTGCCCCTTGATATAAAACAAGGCACAAGCACCCAACAAGAAACAAATCAAAATGGATCAGTAAAACCTACACTACAAGTATAACCCAAGGACCATAACTAAATGACAACACTAAATATGAGCATCCAATCTATAGCACTTAATGGCAACACCTAATATATAACATTGAATGATAACACCAAATGATAATATTCATTATATAAATAGAGGAACTAAATGGTGACACCAAATAACACCACCAAATGATAGTCATGAATGATAGTGTTAAATGATGATACCAAATAGTATCATCCACTCTAATTAGATAATAAACTAAAAAGTATAATAGTGATGCAACCAAATGGTAGAAATGAATGGTAGTATTTGCTTTGTAATCAAATGATAGAATCAAAGTGTTGTATCCTTGATTATTATGGAATCTAGTGGAAATAGTAAAAGCAATTTCCAGCTATCAGTAAAATTTAGCATATTATCTTATTTTAAAGATCCAATCAAAAACCCCACACAACCATAATATACTCTAAATATAGGTACTTTTTGAATTTGACTTTAAATATTCAATACTATTAAAATAATTTTGCGTGGATAAATCCCAATGCTATCTCAAATTGATTAATTAACTAGAATAACATGTCACCCCTTAAAGATAATTTTGATGATGGCATGCCACCACTCAAAGACACTCCACTAGTTTTTGATGATAATGATCATGACACTTAAGTGATAGAAGATATTACTGGTTCTCATCAAACATAAAGTTTAGTTGAAAAATCCACTTATAATTATTCAAAAAATAAGATAAGTAGATGGATAATTTGAAGGTCTTTTAAGGTGTACTGGTAAAAAAAATCCCTTCTTTAAACTTGTAGAGTTTTAAAATGTTGATGATACTCCAAAAAAATGTAGATGTATAATATATAGCTAGAAACTAATAAATAAACAAAGAATTAAACTAAAGTTGGACATGATTGAGAAACATTGTGGAAAAATATATGCGATAGTGAAGCACCTAGATGGCAAAATAAAAATAACACATAGGTTGAAAAATGTAGAAGAATGCATGAATATAATGTATGCACGTGAATATTAAAATGATAAGAAATGTCAAAAACATCTTATTCAGAAAGGGGGAACAATCGAAGAAAAATTTGGAAATTTTTTACGGTTTCATTTAAAGGACAAACATACACATTTCTATATTGTATACCACATTCTAAAAATAGGCAGACCTATTTCTAAATTTTAGACTATAAGATTTTATTTGAACATAATGGATTTATAGATATTGCATAATCAAATTAGTCAGATAATAATTCTTGAGAAATGGAAAAACATCTAGGAATAGTTGAGAAGGAGGATTTGAAACAAAAAGTTCAAAATTCACTATTCATCTCGCTATCCATTGATGAGGTCATGGTAATGACAACACATCCTTAGTTTGCAAGTATGTGAATACTTTTTAGAACTATTTAAGGCAACCTCATCTATTAATAGTTCATAAAATGGTAGAAAATTGTGGTGCAAAAAATCTTCACAAATTGGTTGTATCTAATTTGAAAGATAAAGTTGGGATGGATGATTATGCAATAGCTATAAATCTAGTGTGTGTTGAGGATGATGGTGCATCAATTATGTAGGGGCATAGAAATTATCTATGTGTTTAACTACAAATAATAGTTTCCCCATATACAATTCTAATTCATTACATGGATCATAAGATTAATATTACATACAAAAATTTTAACAAATTTGCTAATGTCATAAAATTGGAAGAGCTCATTCATGACTTGCATGCTTATATGTTAAGCAGTCCAAAAATATTTTTAGATTTTCAAAAATTTGTAATAGGAGTGACTGATGGTAATTTTTTTTTTAAATATGTTGATAAAAGATATATTTCTATGTATGAACCTACATGCCAAATTTTGAAGAATATCCATCATCAATAGGTTTTATGTATAAATATCATACAAAAGTTGATAAGACAAAATAATTTTTTTATTGGTTAAAATTTTTGGAAACATTACTGACATTATGTAGAATTATCCCAATTCTAAATGAAATCAATTATTCAATGAAACATGCTCGAGATAGATCCATTTATATATTTGACTTCATACAGCTAGGAAAATGATTATGCCAATCTCTAGATATACTATACACTTCAAATGAAAAATTTTAGGGTCCTATTTTTAGTAGCTGGAATTTTTTTTATAGATTTAAGGAATGTTGAAATATATTTTAAATTGAATATCAATGATCACCTTTGTGTTTTATTTAATGGCAAGGAGATACTAATGCACACTTTTTACAAAAGACCGAATCTTGTGGGAGCTAAATCTGAAGAACTGCTTGTAACACATATTTTGTATGATACTATTATATCTAAGTTTGGATGAAACTAAGTAAAATTTTTCAAAATTCATTTGTGGATATTAGATATCATTTTCAAAGAGATTATTTTTTGGAGGCCATGGTAGTTGTGAATCTCATATTTTTGAATAGTAATAATAGTCATAAGTTTATTAACAATTTATTTCACAAATACATGGGCTATCTTGTTAAGAATTTTAGTAAATCTATAATGGCCAATTCATTTGAAATAAAAGGTATTTTAGAAAAGGATATACTGACATCTTAGTGAACTTATTTTTTAATTATAATGTTTGAATAATATTGCCTTCTACATAAACCAACATAAAATGGGGTAATTACACAACTATGGAAAAACATTTATCCTAGTAGTATCCTACAAGAAAGTCCAAGTGAATATTTTTGACTATATGATATTTTCAAAATAATTATTCTAGGCTCAGTGGAAGATGAAAGAGTATTTAGTGGAGTATCTTTAATTAAGTCAAAACTTTTAAATACATTGGATAAAAAGTTAGAAACTTGTTTCAGATTATATGTTTCTCATTATACTGCAGACATGTTTTCTTATGAAAAAGATCTAAAAACATGGAGATATTTGACTAAAAGAGGAGACCTCAATAGTGACAAATATGGAGGATGTGAATAATGACACTAAATATGGCACTAACATGGCAGATGCAAATGCCACTAGTGATGAGCAAATTTATGTAGGATTGTTTCAAATACCTGAGTATTAGTTGTACATTTATTACAATTATCATATTTTGAATTCCAATATCTAAATTTTTTGATATTATAAAACATTTCGAATACTAAATTCATTATAATTGTTGATAACATAGTCATTTTAAATATTTGTTCCATTCATCATGCAACTTTCCCTTTTATTTAATTTATTCTTAATAATTTCAAATGGGTCATAATATTTTTGTATTTTTCTAAGATTTTATTTTTAAATACATAATTTTATAAATATTTAAATAACTTAAATTTTATATTTTAGAACCATATTAATATTTTTAATGTTATTCTTAACTTTTAGCTTTAAAATATGAATTTTAAACTCAAATACGAGGGCGATAGAACACGACTAGCCTATTGAACATCATGACAAAATTTTAAATAGAAAAAACTTAACCTAAAAAAATGATAATAATTAAACAAGATGAAATCACATCAGATTCAAATCCATTCTCAGTCTAAATCCAAAGAAAAAATAATTGCAATCCACACTACTATTTTATTTGAATGATATCAACTGAATAAACTCATATTTGATAATAATGACTTAAAACATCATAAAATTTAAATTCACACCCAAGTATCACTCCAAATCCATAAAAAAAAAATTTAGTCCACATCACCATGTTCATGTAACTACATTTGTTAGGTATGGAGCCTGATTGTCTTCTAGGATTAGAGGTTAAAAATATGATGTTATTTTAGCTAGGTTTTGGATCCCATTCTTTTTATCCATGATGGCGTGGGGGGTTTCAAGGGGGGAAACCCCTTGAAGGGTCTAGGGGATAGGCTTCCTAGTGGGTTTTTAGGGGTAGCACCCATGAAGCAAAATTTTTATTAAAGTTTCTTTGTAAAATTATAATATTGTAGTCCATCTGGGCCATTGATTAAGGGTTTCTACATCTGATGGTAGAGGTTATGTTTAGGTATTTTTCACCCTAAAATGTATTGTTACATAGATGAGATGAAAGATGAAAACATATTGCACACAAAGAGGAGGTAAAAAGAAGTAGAGAGGTGTAATAGGGTTTGTTTCTCCCTTCTATTGTTGGAAATAATATACTGGACAAGTTTTGTGGATGTAACCCATCTTGGGTGGACCACGTTAAATCTTGTGTCTCCTATTTTGTGCATGTTTGTGATTGTTTTCTATCTGTTTTATTGATTCATTTAATATTTTCTCTTGTATGTGATTTGGGGATAAATATGTGTTTTATTTTATTCTAACATCAACATAGAGTATACATGTAAGATGACAAATGAACCATAACTCATTATTCAGTAAAATAAGACTATTTAAAACTTAACAAACTAATCATTTCAAATCCAAACTTAAAATTGTCATTAATTTTTATAAAAAATAACATTGTTTTCAAATATAATAGTTTACAACATCATAAATTATCAATTTTTTGGTCTTTCAGAAAAACAACTCACTACTCAGCCACTTTTTCAACCACAACATCCACATTTATACCACAATAATTACTAATCCCTACCTCCACTTCCTTTGTTTCATCCTTCAATATCCCTACCTTTTCAAGATCCTCAGTCACAAAACTAATATGAGCAAGATTCTCCTTTTCCTCTTTCACATCATCTCCTGCATAAAGTAAACTTGGATCAACATCTATCTTCTCCTTTAATAAAGCATGAGGATCCCATATTTTCTCCTTAATGATTTTTTGGATTGTGTTTTTTCTATTTATTTAAAATAAAAAACTTCTCCTTGAATTGAATGCCAACATATAAACTTTTTAGTGCATTTTTCAAAAGCACATTGAGGTCCTCGACTTCCTTTTTTAGATTCTCATATTTTTATTGTAATAAAAAATAAAATTTAATTATATTTGAACTAAAATAACTATGACATGAAATTTGATAAAAATGAAGATACATTACCAAATATGTTTCCTTCTTGGCATTTGCAATAACAACAAGGTTGATGTATTTTTCCCATTTATTAAACTATGTCCAGGCTTCTACATTCAAATTCTCCAACTTATTTATCATAATAATCAACACATTGTCATTATTACTATTAGAAATAGTAACAGACCCAAATTTAGCTTGATAAATAAAACATCAATCTTTATGGGTTCATGTTGAACTAATGAAAATAAATTTTATCTCTAGGAGTGGTTGTGATAACAAGAATTTATTCCTTTAATCAATGGATTTTCCTAAAACTCCCAAACTAATATATTATTTAACTCATTTATAATTCCCTCCTTAAGACTTGAAATAATACTGTCTAATACTAAATTATTTAATGGAAAAGATGTAATGGAATTGTCAAACAAGTTAACATTAGTTGGTGGGGTGTAGGGTAAAGAGGTATAAGGTTCCTCTTTAGTAGTTACATGAAGATCTACACCCTATATAAAATCATGTGGATTGAAAGAAACATCAATAACTTCTCCTATTTTAATGCCAAGATATCCCTCATCAAGATCAATTTGATGTAAATAGGTTAATCCTTGCATACTCAAGATACCTATGATAGAGAAAGTGGGGAATTTGAAACCTAGTAATTGTCGTGTTCCTCTATTAGGCGATGGAACTTGTGGTAATGAAAGAGTATTCCCCCTTGTATGAACTACACTTAGGGGTGGTGGTAGTGCCATACATTTATTCATAGATTGAGGGTGCCCTACAGAAATAATTTATATTAGAAAAAAGGGAAATTTAAAAAACAAAACTAAATGCTAATTTATAATTGAAGGTTTAGCACTTGTATTTAGAGATAATACTTCCTCCAATCTACACACCATATTTTAAGTGATGAGGGTAGTTTGAATTTATATAATAATCAAACTTCTAGTCAATAAAAATCTATAATCAAGTAATATTAAACTAAAAAAACCATGGAATGTAAAATACCTTGCACAAAAGGTCGATAAGGCACATGAAATGTTTGGGCTTATTATGGTTATTGTTGTTCCATTCCAACCTCATCTAATACTGATTCAATTTAAGAAAAAAAGATAATGCACTTGAAATTCAAATTTTCATTTCAAAGTTTTAAATACTAAACTTGAATGTGGATATGATGAGGAAGAAACTCTTGGATGTTTCAAAATCTGAAATGAATGTAAGGATGATTCTACAAACTCAAAATCTATAGATTCATCATCTGCATGCTATTATTTTGAGGTAGATTATTTTCATTTCATAAAGGCACAAAATCTTACTTATAATAAACAATGTTAAAATAAATAATAATCCTTAATTTTGTAATAGTTCATAAACAAACAAACAAATATTCATCCTTAATAGAGGTGATTCATTTGAATTGTAAACTAACCTTTTGTTCATCATTATAAAAAGCATTTATGTTCATCTTTGGATGCAACATAGTTGGAAACATAGTTTTTTGGAGGTCATATAAGGCCTCATAGTACAAGACCAAAATAAAATTTGAATAGGAAACTATGGAACTAGGATTGGTAAAAGCATAATTTAATTCTAACATGATCCTAGAAGAAATAAATGTGCACCAGTCATACTCAAACAAGAAAGAGTAAGAAGAATGTAAATAACTACCCAATATGGAACATTTGTTGGTTTTCCCTATAGTACTATTCTTCTTAGGAAAAATTGAACCATTAATTTAATTAAAGGGTTCAAAATGTCATCCATCTTGAGGCCCCTCTTACACCTATCTGAAATGAAAGTGAAAAAAAAGAATGAAAATTTAAATTTTTGATATGAAAAATAATCATACATTTCAAAATTTGAATTTTCAATATTAATAACAAATTTACATACCAATTTGATTGATATACAAGTCAAAAATTGACTCCAAAATTTTCTTATCATAATCTATAAAAATTATTTATAGATTCATAGGGTTAGCATTTTTGAATGAAATCCCTATCAGATTATGAACTTCTACTAGTGAGGTACCAAAGCAAATAATTTTGGAATCAACATTCACAGTGAAAGTCTTCTTGCTTGAGTCATAAGAAGACATTATCGATTTCAACAACCCGTGGTATATTTCATATTGGGGCATGTAGATTAAGCCTACAAATCTACATTTTGAAATCCAATCATTGTAGGCATTAGGATGTTGTATCAACTTCAAAATGTCTAGGCATAATAATTTATTAAAAATGTATTTTTCCCATGGATGGCTAGCTAACTATGTGAGTATGGAAATTATTTTGGGTGGGGTAAAGGGTGAATGACAAAACTATTCTGTAAGATGTTTAAAATTAAGTTAAAGGGTGGACATTTATAGGTTAAGGGTGGTAATTAGGTAACCAACTAGCATAATGGTTGCATGAGTCACCCAGAAACACCGAATGATAGTCCCAAAAACAACATCAAACCTCACTATTTAGTGTCATCATTCGACACCCCAATTTGGATGCATTACACCTTTGTTTGGGTTATTTTTTTACCACTACTATCTTACAACTACCATTTTCCACCACCATTTGAGAAGCATTGTTCAATATCCACTATTTGATACCCACCATTTGACACCATCATTTGGCACCCACCATTTGGCACCCACCATTTGGCGTACAACATTTGGCATAACTATTCAACAAATGCATTTGGTATAGCTTTTCAATAGTTTTACTCAACATCTGTTTTTTAGTATAGATGAATGGTTATATGTTAAAAAAAATGAATATTCATGAATATATTTTCTTACACTCCTCTAAAGTATTGATGTATTTTACATTACCCTTATAGGATTCACCACAACTACAGATTAGTTTTCCATAAATTCACCAAATATTTCCAAAAAAAAATTTCATTAGGGCCTCTTAGAATTAATCATAGGGTAAAATTTATCATGTGTGCCAAGTGTCCCTTATCCTATTACAAGTGAGGAGGATGTTTGTGCCATGTGAAGGGATGAGTTACTTGTAAAAATAAATCCAAAATTCTTTAAGTAGATAAGAGAGGTGAGTGACATCTCAAAATGATAGGATAAACTAAATTTACAAATATAATAAATTCACACACATAAGACTTAAGATAATCCTAAAGGACTATATGAAATGAATCAAATATGGCTAATTATCCAACACTTCCCCTTAGTCTTGATTTAGAGTTATAAAAGTGGAGAAAATCTTTTAGAAACAAGGAAGGAATTTAAAATAACATAATACCACCCTTAATAGTAACTTCCTTCAATAGGAATTACAATACTTGAGAGAAGAAAGAAGATAGAGTGCCTCCAAAATTTACATGGATGAAAGTATAATCATCAAAAATATCCAATAATCCTCTTTAGATAATGTGGAAGATCAATAATGGAATAAAGATCAATAATAAGGATAAATTATCTATGAAAATTGCAATAAAAATAAGCTAACACCAATATTTCATGTTCAGTAACTAAAATTCAAAAAAAAAGAAATTTACATACATAGAGTAATAAAAATAGATGTACAACAAGGAAAATTAATCAAAGACAACTTCCGTCACAAAGTCTGATATCTTGCACAAAAAGAAGTGACTCAACATAATAAAAGCATATATTCTATGCAAAAAGAAACAAGGAATGTAATAGAAGAGATAGAGTTAAAATGGAGACAAATAATATATGACACTTAGAAAAATTATGCATTGAAAATCAATTGATGAAGCATCACATGAAGACACATTGAATTTTCTCTAAAATCCATTATTTTTAGGAGTCTAAAAAGTGTTAATCTTAGGGGTAGGTGATTTAGTTGTTTTCCACCAATGTAAAGTGTCATGCATGGATTTACCACAAGATTTTAATCAATAACATATACATAATTTTGATATATGATTCTCATGTTTTTCACAATACACATAAAATTTGTTATTTTTTTACCAAAGCATGTGATTTCAAACATTATAATCAAAAGAAGTTGCATTATAAGTCATATGGTGAGGAGGAAAATAAGATGTTAAATTTCCCTTAGATGTATTTGAATCATCAAAGATAAAAAAATTCAAATTTGTATTAGAATGAATATAAAGAGGTTTAAGAATACCAATTTAATTTTTACCAAGACCATCACCAACATACCCCATGGATTGCAAATTTTTTAGGCTAGGGTTAAAAACATCATGTGGCAGAGTATTGTGCTCTTTAAGAGGTGAACAAACAACTTTATATACCATATTAGATATTTTTACATGTTTAAAAAATGTTAATTGATTGGTAATAGAGTCCAAAAGATTTTACATTTCACTTAATGTTGTATTGTGTGAATTTTGAAATAAAAATTTGGTTTTACTTTCGCATACAAGTCGATAATTGAGAGCATTAATTCAATTATATTTTTTTCAAAAAGTGTGACTTAAGATCATTAATTTCTATGACATTAGACTTTAAAAGCCACATCATAAACATAAACTTTGATAAATAAAAATTATGATTTACAAAATATAAAAATGTTATGCCAAGAAAACTAACATTGAATTTACTTGCCAAAAAAAATTATAATTATTCAGTATTAAAATAAATTACGTCTAAATGAATTATTTTAGACTAATAACTTATAATATAAAATAATTAAAGGAAGTCATTAAAAAAATATAAATGCTAAAATGTATAAGATGTATAACACAAAATACCTTTAATGGTGTAATGAAAAGTTAAGAAATTAATTTTTGTGAATTGAAGAAAAAAACAATTCCCTTTTTATATTTTGTGTTTAATAAGAAATCCATATGAGTTTAACTAATTTTTAATATTATATTTTAATTATGTCTTGTATATAAATAACTAATTCCACTTTTTAATTTTTAGTTTAAAAAAAACACATATGGAAATAAAACTTCACAAAATGGTAATTACCTAAGGAAAAAGAATAAAATACACCTCCACAAGGAAAGTAGCGAAAAATCAAGTATTTTATTAAACTAAAATTTTAGTTTCCTTTAAATAATTAAATAAATTATATTTAATACAAGAAATTTCAAAATACCTTAAAGGAAAACACATAATATTTAGTGCCAGTGCATGGAGAATAAAGGTGTTACCCTAAACAATGTCCTTTCCTTGAATAAAAGCATTATTTATGAGAGTAGATAAACAAATTTGAACATAAAATTTGAAATATATAAAAATAATGAAATGATAAAAGGATTTAATGCATTCCAAGACAAGTGTCACTTCTGAAAAAAGCCACAATATTGTATCAAAATTACTTCTATAGAGACTAACTTAAACACACTTGTTATTCTGAGGTGTTACTATTGACTAAATATCACCCTAGGTCAAATTTGGTCAAACCCCATGAATTTGAAAACTTTATTATGGTCCTATAGGTTTTAATTTATTTGCCATGGTCAATAATGAGGTCAAATAATATGTTTTTATCTTTGTCACATTTGCCTAGTTGATCTTATCTCATACAATGCCACCTTTTAGTCCTAAGTGAAATGTATAGTTTTACATAAGACTAAAGATGTTTCAATGTGTAATATACTATACCACATGTCATTTAGGTGTCACAAGATAGTTTTGAATTGAAATTTGATAGGTTCAACATCTAATAAAGGAGATCAACTAAAAATAGGTTAGTTTTAGTTTTATATACTTGGATAGACTAATATAACTAGTTTGTCACTAATTTAAGTGTAATTAAATTCCTAAATGCTTGTTTTAGGTTAAATAAGGTTTAATAGGATCAAAATTTCGAAAAAATGATCTCTCTCTCATCACTGTAATAAACAGGTCAAAAGAGATCAATGATTTTTATTT